>JABFOV010000248.1:0-39906 GCA_022817685.1 Aradophagus sp. ZL-2020
TTTAGTATCTTGAAACAAGGAAACTTTTCTTGCCTCAAGAAAATTTATTCTTGGCAAAATATCAAGATACATTTTGTCTTGAACCAAGAAAATTTTTCTTCACTCAATGCATCCTTTTTGTGAGTGTTGTTTGTACTGAAAGAACCAAATCATAAAAGTTACTACAGTAACTTAATATATTTAAATGTCAAATTACATTATTTAAATAATAAAACTGAAAAACTCAAAAACGAAAGAGTCGTTTCAAGTTTCTCCGTGTACATTCTTATAATTAACATGACATTTATATATCATATATATAAGTTTTATTATTTTAATAACTTTTAACGCATCGCAATTTATGTTCAAAAAAAAAACATTTACCGCAAGTAGAAATTCATTGAAAAACAAATGTTATTGTTAAGTTTGGTCTCGATTTAAGAGATTAAGTGGGCGAATTTGTTGGACAAGTCGCGGTGCCGTTTCGGCCGCGCGCTCCGGAGTCGCGTTTCGTTGATCGCGGAGATTAATTAGCCGGCGGGCCGTTTAAAAATGGAATTTTTTTCGGCCCGAGAAAAATATTGAGTGAAACTTAATATGGACTGCGTAAGGCACGGCGAGCCAAAATTGGACATGCGCCACCACGGCTGTAACTCGCTCCCTACGATCTATTTGTAAGACATCAGCTACTCCCGCGCCGGCTAAATTCGCGTATTTCAAAAACATTTGTTCACGCCCGGGGCTCCGGGTGGCTCCTCGGGGTCTGGGACCAAGGGCTGCCGCGTGGCCCAAAACGCTTGTCGAAAATCCACGCTTAAGGTCAAATATCAACGGCGCAATTCAGTTCAGTCAAATCCTTGCTTCAAAATCAATTTTTTCGATAATTTTAAAAATGATAAAACGCGTAAAATTCCTTTAAACGTTTTATTGTAAATAAAAATAAAGTGAAATTATTTTATTTTATTCATAGCGAGTGGTATTTTTTTTAAAAATATTGTTTTCGAAAGTTAGATTAAAAATTATACTATAATAAAATCAAATAAATTGTTTAATAAACAATTATGGGATAAAATTATAAAAAAGTTTGATTTGATATGAAACATTGTAAGGTGTCTTAATGCAACACATTGTTGTCACATTGGTATTGGTATTGAGTTATCGCTAAAATATCGAGATTTATTTTATTTCGCTTGCATCGCTCTCACTAAACGGCGTAGTGATTTTATTTTTAGGTTTGTTATTTACAATGTTTATTTGATGGCAAAATTGTTTTCGAAATGTATACTTTCCATTAAAAGGGGAACCAAAGTGACAATTATTTTAAAAAATAAGAATTATTTTCATAAAAATAAAATACATATGCTATGAAAATTCATAGTAAAAAAAAGTATATTAAAAACTTTTCTAAATATATTTTCGATTCAATCACGATACTTTTGTTTATGTTTATTATAAGTAAAGTGCATTCTAATTTATGGACTATAAATTATGGAATAATAAAATATTTAATACTGATACCACGAATTCATTTTCGTTTGCGTGTAATTTATATCGTTCTACTAAAACGTACTTATGATTGTCGAATGAATCAGTACAATTATAATTCGCGACAATATTATCACGCAACAAAAATATTAATTTTTGCCGAAAATGACAATTTTAGTTGATCGAATGCAATCTGCATCTGCTTTATTATATTATTAAACAACACTTTTTTAATTCAATATCAAAAATTAAAAAAATTAAAAAATCTCACAACTTATATACAAAATGATTTATTTAGAAAAAAAAAAGGTTTACGGAGAAAATAATGGCATCGATGAATTAAATAACTGAAATCGTCGGAGCGCAAGCAAATATATCTCGGTACGGTCAACCGCGTAGAAATCGCTTTGACATTTCACCCCACCTAAAATTAGAGCGCCGCAAAGCGCCGGGCGCGAAAATTGCCGCGCTAATGGGCTCGTGCAATTACATTTATTAAATTTAATTAAAGCGCGGCGGCAAACGAGCGCGGCGTTAAATTTGGCCAGTTTCGCACTTCAGCGGCTCATTTTCGCGCGGCGATTTATCAATTAGCCGATTTGACCGTGAGAATTCACTTGGGCACGGCGATGCGGAGATAAGCGGTCGTCTACAACCGCCACCTTGAACTTGGTTGCGAGCGTCGCTGCTTTTGTGAAAGGCTCGTCTCAACGATAGTTATCGATGACACATATCAAAAAGTTATGCACGCCGCGAAACTCGTTTGAAGTTAATGAACCAAATTAGACGGCTAAGTTGGTCATGCGCGCCGCGTTCTCTTTCCCGTTCGCTCGTTTTTCCCCGCCTTTTTGTCGCTATAATTTACTCCTTTTTGCATGCCTCCGGACAAATGTAATACGAACATTTTCAGTTGGATGTGTGCTGAGGAAAAACCAACTGCAGTGACAATTTTGAAATGTAAACGCGACAGTCGTGAAACCGTCGGCATCAAAGAGTTGTTCATAGGAAACGATCAACCACAATAGTCTTCGGTTCAGGAATTGGTTCACAGTTTAGGACTGCCGTGTCAACAATTTGTATAGTAAATTTTTTGTTGTTGTTAATGTAGCAAAAAGTTTATTTGGTGACATGTCAAATCTTTTTGCAAAAATGAACAATTAGAAGGTCAAGATTTTTTTAAAAAAAGGACCAACTTGCCGGAAAAATGTAAATGTTCTATTTTTTTTTTTTTTTTTTTTTTCGTATTTTATATTTTAAATATATTTCAAGGATCAACCAAACGTGTATACTGACGAATATACGTCCGTTTGATTAGTGATGCGAGTGAACAAATATGATGAATGGTGAGAAACGCTCTCATTCGTACTGATCGTCGCATAATCAGTACGATATATTTTTCATTGAATCTAATTGTAAGCGGCTGGGAATTTTTCGCGGAACGTAATTTCAACTCAACAACAAAGACCGAGCCTGTGTTTCAACCTTTGAGCTAAAAGTCGCGAAATTCGTGCGCCGGTGTTTGCACATTCGCGATAAGAGAAGAAGCAATGCACTAATATATACTCACGCGAGCAAACTTTTAGGAAAGCGAAGCGAGCAGAAATATATGTCAGATAACGAACGCGTTATCCAACGTTATTTAACGTATGCGAATATTTAAAATTCGGCAATTTTGAAGAAAGAAGTAATTTAATTCTAGTTGTACTAAAAAAAAGGTTGATTCAACTAAATTATTTGATTGCAATTTTTTACTCACAGTAAAATGTACTATTTTGTCAAAAAAAAAATTACATGCAACAAACTTAAAGTGCAAAATAAAACAAAGTAGAAGCTGGACCTAATTTTTCATATCAACATTCACAATTTTGTTCCATAAACTTTTTAATCCAACTTTATAAACATTTAAGAAAAATAATAATAAAGTAATAAACAGTAATAATTACAAATAAAAAATGCATATTAGAATGTCACTACTGTTCTTAAGTTGCAATAACAATTAATTATGCAATAAATTCCAACGGATGTGTTTCCAACGGTTCTTTGCACCAAGTTTAAAAATAAAGTCGAAGATGAAAATAATGATGTACGTCGGTGACTAATAAAATTAGTATGTTATTTTGAAGCGAATCATACATAAGTAAACGTATTTTTGGCACGGAGCAGGTGCGCCGAACAGGTACAGTAGTTAAACTGCACGATAAATAGGGTTTAAGGCGATAAATGGCTTTATTTCGTTTACGTTTCGTCTCTCAAAACAAGCCTTGAAATCGCTTCAGTCAATGAAGAAAAAACGACGCTTTATTAAAGACAACCGCAGTGCCTGATGAAATAATTTGTTTGTTTTCGAAGATGAAAATGTTTTCGCGTTTCTTTGTTCAATGCTCCAAACGTCGTGACAGATTTCAGATAAGATAATCACCGAAAAAATGTTCTTTTCATGCCTCGCTTTTGTTCTCCTCGAAAGCATGTTCACTTATTTATCCGCTTGTTTGAGAAGCCCGTGAAACTGTTTTTTTTTTTTTTCAAGGCAAAGCAGAATTATCGCGCTGGTGATAATTTTCTAACATTTCAATCGCGAATTTCAGATCATCGAATCGATTATACTGTTTTGCTTTTTTTCCAATTTATTGCAAAACACGTACGTAATTTTAACACGGAAATCAGTTGCAGCAATTGAAAAGTATAAGTAAAAATTGCAAAATTTATTAAGATTGAATTTTCATAATTTATACTTGAAACAAAATATTTTCAAATGAAATATTAAATTTTTGTATTGCTTCGAAATTCTGTATTTCATTTGTATTTATTTTACCCGCATTATTTTTCATAAACATTTTTATTCGTCGCTATAAAATATGTATCTCGTTTTTTTATCGAAAATATAAGTGTGGGACATTTACGAAATTTCAATAAAAATTGTTGGTACATTTCGAATAAAATCCAAATCGAGGGTACCTACGACATCTTAATGCAATAAATATAAAATTGGCTGATAAAAATATTGTTCAAAATTTACGTCTCTTGAAAGTTGTGTACAACAACTTTTTTTCAATTTAGACTTGGTCATAGAAGTTGTCTGAAAATAGACTAGCATAAAATCGCCTGCGCTGTCAATGCACGGTGGAATGACCTCTAATACTGCTTGCGGCTTATTTGTAGTTTGTCATCGGTCAATCCTGAATCAGATAAAATGCATCCGAACAGATGCATTAACAAATTCATCTGTCAACTTTAACGGAACTATTTTAACTGATCTCAATTTCGTAATGTTTTTCGAAACATGCAATACTACGTCGAATATAATTTCACGAAGTATAATTTATATCTTTAATTAGCGTGGCCCGAAAATAGGATCGCCACAAAATATGCTTTTTCTGACAGAAGTTAATAATGCGAAAACATTAAAAAAAATAAATTAATAAGAATCTATTAAAATTAACGAATTATAATAAACGGAAACGAAACTCATTTTTGCATTTCAATTCGATTAATATAATTGATTGATGATAGGGGAGGGGGAGGACATCACCCTTATTCTAACGTTATATATCAACCAGTATTCCGCGTTTGTTTACAATTAACTCGGCAAAGAATTGCAAGTATATTTTTGTAAGGGGCCGTCGCTTTTAGAATTCGCTTGTGACGCAATCTGTACCCAAGAACTTCTACATGCTAGAAATATTCGTCCGTTTCTTGCACCGGAATGTGATAAATATTTGTATTTCTTATTTATAAAGCGTTCCATTTCTAAAGTCAAGGACTGAACTAATTGCTCCCCAAAATGCATATTCCTGATAACAAAGATCGAAAAAAAACTATTTAAAATTGTTAAAAACAAGTAATTTTTTCATTTCAATCGATCAATAAAATAGAAAATTACATTGAATTAAATGAGAATCAATATAGGTATTATATTTTCAATAAAATAAAACTTGAATCATTAAAAATATGAAAGTTCTAATTCTTTATTTCTTTAACAACTGACTACTGACACGAAGAATAATACAAGACGTTGCTAAGCAACAAAATAGAAAAAGATAAAATGACACAATTCAAATCTGAATACATAACAATAGGTAAAAGTTCTTTCTTTCTATTGTGAATTAGAAAGGGAAATAAAGTTCAAATTCATGCCTGCTTGCGTGCGACAATTCGCAAATAACTTTCAAATGTCACGTAGTACCAATTAACAGTAAACAAGTGAAATGAATGTATTTATATAGACGAACGATTGTTACGAACGAATAATTCGAGAAATCAAAATACTCGGGCGTTGACAAATTTTTTCGATTTGTGTTCACGTAGTGTCTAACTATTCTTAAACTCAGACAAACTCGCACGAGATATTCTAAATCTATATATCTTGGATGTATCATCGAATACGTTGGCGATTAGTTGAAAGTCGGGAAATGCTATATTTACCATCTGAAGATTTGAATAAAAATAAACGTAATGGATCAGTTATCAAATATGCTTATTTAATATATACTTTTTGTACGACTACAATTTTATAATATATAATTATATGTAATTTACTGAACGAATATTTATACTTTACAAAATATATATATATAATATAATAATTTATATTTTGAATAAAAAAATTTACTATTTCTTATATACGTACAAGACTTATTTAATAACAAAGATCGAATTATTTACAGATATTATTTTACTGACCAATACAAGTCTCAAATTTAATTTTCGAACCATCAATCTCATGCGTCTACTTACATGAACGTGAACGAAATTATATTCTTAAAATATATTTTACAAACGTTTTTGCATAGAAATTATATTTTTGGCAAGTTACGATTGAATATAATAATAAAATTAATTATTATTACATTTAATTTGACGAAAAATGGAGCGTATTACTATTATAAAAATGCCCTATTAATTTTTATGGGAGTCAAAAAAGAAACGTGAAAATATATATCATGAAAACGAAAAGCATCGCCGGCGGAAAACGTTAATTCAAGGTAAATTGCCGGAGTAATGAAAATTCGCATGAATGTGTGTATCTCTCGCGAGTCGATTAGTTTACTGATATACCGTTGTAAGGAAATGTTCGACATTGGCGCGAAGCCGAAAATGCGCCGAGGTTAACGATCTTCACAATACCGAAATACCAAAAATTATACACGCAGACGCGCGATTCACGTAACGTTCCATGAATTACATCACGTGTTTATTCGTCACGCGGTCCTATCTACTATTTTGTATCACTTGTCGCAAATTCGATTACATTTCATTTAATGGCGGAAACATTGTTTTGACACACCGCCGATTGATACAAGTGACATGTATTTGCAGTCATCGATCCTAATGATTAACACGTTGCATTAATAAAAGATAAAATAAAAGTCATTAAATCTGTTCACTAATTTCTTTTTTGTTTTACTTAAACTTTCTTTTTCTTTTCTAATCCGACATTTCATTAAAAAGTTATTATCGAAATTGAGATCAATTTTTTAATTAAAAATGATTTAGACAAAGTATTTCAGTTCTGCATACAATGCGATTGGCTAATTATCTATTGAAGTAAAATTAGCTCAAATATTTGTTGTGTACATTTGTCAATTTAATTAAAAAATAAAAAGTATGTGCATATAATTATATGTATAATTTGATATTTTTACTGTTTATTCAAGAAAACATGGCGTACGAGAAAAATTCTGGCTGATTCATTTTTTTCATCCAATCGTCATATTTGTATCAACTTTCTATAGCCACTGTGGCAATACCCACTTATGTGTCATAAACCAAAGCATATTGAAATCACTCAAAATCATTTTACTTTTGCACTACTTTTGTTTCTTAAGGAAACTAGTTGTTTGAAATTAAATGCGTTTAAACGATTCGCATTTGAAACAAAGAACGGCAAAAGAATGTTCAAGAATGTCTTATCGACACAAATTGTATTTTACTTTATACACATTTTATAAAAAAAAAAAAAAAACTTGCTAAGACAACTTTCTGGGAATCAATTACGATCGCATTTGTTTGCAATTAAGCTAAAAATTATATTTTGCCATTTATAAAATATTTCAAATTCGGACGCGAAGAGAAATGATTAATAACTTTTTAATCGATTTTTAATAGAATATATTTATTGTTGTCTTTCAATGAAAATTTGAACAATCTAACTTTTCTTTATCTTTTTGAGCTTTCTAATTTAATTTACATTTAAAATTTCTTTATAATTTTATTTATCATATTTTATGTGATTAACAATACAAATATTTCATTGTCATTTAATTTTTTGTCAAATAAATTGTTTCAGAATACTTTGAACATATTTTGGAAACTATTTTGTCGAAGAATAAAATAAATAAAAAAACAGATACTCATCCTCTCGTAAATATACATCTTTTTTAATATATGTACATGAACGACAAGTAAGACGTACGTTATTCAATCTATAATAATGATTTTGAATCATTCCGTTCAAATATAACATGCCAGGAGACATGTTATGAATACATTTTGATGATTCAATGAAATTCCTTGGCTATCTAGCGAGTACTTTGAACAGCGAAACTGAATCATACTAGCATCTCAACAAATACACCTTTGATATTTAATCATTATTTAATCGAAACAATAGTTCAAGGTCAATCAAGAATAGAAATATTCTCTAATGCCTTTTAAATCACTTGATCTTCAACGTGTTCGGGAAAAGCTGAAGAACTTAATCCTCTTCACTCGTCTTTTCCAACGTCCTCCGTTTCGCCGGTAGATTATTTCGACTCAAAAGTACACTTTCGCGTTAGCTTTTCAGACGTTTCAACTAGGGCGACTTCAAGTACACGGAGGTGAAGTTTTCCCAATTGTTGGCAGAGGCTCAAGGCCCCTTGGTTTTTGAGACGTGTCCCGCGCCTCTCGACCGCAACCCTTACCATCGTATTTTCGGACTTTATGACAAAAATAATCGACAAGTGAGTCATTTCTGTTGGCGCGCATGAAACCGATTCCTCGGTGGCCCCGCACCTCGCTTTATCCCGGCGGGAAATCTAACACCAGTCATTGTCTCTTTTTCGAGCGGCGATGCCGCGAATTGGGATGAAACTGTAGCACTCGTTGCAAAATCCTTCGAAATTCAATATCACTCTGAAAGCGGAACACAGGATTACCTTGCACCATCGATTAGCTTCCTTGGCCCTTTTTCCCAAGATAAGAAATTAGGAAAAGGATTTCCTGAGATTTGTATACGAAGTTTGGATGAAAGTACCTTAACAGTGCCTTAGAGCATCATAGTCAGGTACATTTTGATAGCCTTAGATAGAACCTTAAGGCTTCCTCAATGATCCCTAAAGGTATTTCCCTCCAAACATCTTGAGGATTCCTTGAAAACGCTTTAAGGTAACGATACTCAAAACACCTGAACAATACCTTACTGTCTTAAGATTTTATTACTAAAAATACTGAAGAATACCTTTAGAATAGTATGTCTTAAGTTACTGCAAAGGTATCTCAAGAATGCCTCGTGTACTTGATGAGTGTCTCAACTGATTACATACAAGATCTTTATCTTACTGATCCGTCACAATAATCCTTCCCTCGGTCCGTAGAATCCTAGCAGATTAGAAGACGTTGCCAAGCGCACGGGTTACATTTCGATGACCATGCCTAGTGCCTCCTCTCTTTCGACGTCTCACGTATTGCGTAAGGGGAAAAGGTTTTCGCGGAAGCGAGGGAGGAAAACCTGAACGCGGAGTCGAATCGATCGGAGCGGACGGTCATGGGCCGACACCGGTGAAAGTATCGCGGAGGAGGTGTCGCCAGATGGACCGGGCTCGTCGCAAAAATAGACCCGAGGCCCCGGGTCACTTATCGGAGGCGTCCGTAAGGTTACATAAGTTTACGCTTGCGGTTACGGCCGCGCCGTAAACAAACCGCGGTGCGACGCGGGTGCGGGCCTTTTTTCGCACTCACTTTTTTCTGCTGCTTCTCCCAGGCAGGGTCCAGGAGGCCCTCCCTCTCCCACTCTTCCTCCGGTTCCATGTATCCGTCCCCGTAGGCCTCCATGTCGTTCATCATCGCGCGTCCCAACAGGTCCCTTGAAAACAAGCCGGATTCACTGGTCAGAATGCTTCGTTGCCTCGCGACTCTCTCCGCGGGACTGTCGTGCTTGGTGCCAGGATGAGGGGATGGGGGCGTGGGTGCGGGACCTGGGGCTGGGGGAGAGAGACGCGAGGAGAGAAACGAAACGTACCCGCCGAGCCCTGAAAACTACTGTGCGCCTGCCTCGGTTTCCCTCGCGCTGTTGACCCCTCTGCCGCGAGTCTCTGACACACACGATTTGATCGTGAGCTCGACGTCGGCCAACAATACCCCGTGCGCCCCACTTCGCACTCCCAGGTGGCCCCCCCCCCGGCCCCTTCCTCGTACCCCTCCCCGTTACCAGGGCTAGGTCTTTTTTGCGATGCAGTAAATGCCAACCGTAAGCTGGTGCGCTCCAGCTGGGGAGACGTGGGGACCCTGACCGGAAGAGCGACTTTGCGGTTCAACCGTTGCGCGGCTCTGCTGGCTACCGGTTCTCCAGCGGCAGTTGATTTGATGCTCTGTGTTGGGACCGTTTAAGGAGGAAGAATGGGATAATAAAATGAACCTTGACAGACTGACTTATGTAAAATTTATTTAAATATGATGTAAACGATGTATAAGAAATTTTTCGCAAATCTAACTCTGAATTAGCCTAGATTATTTAAATAATTATTATACGAAGACCAAATTTTGTTAAATTCAGAAAGTTTTTAAAAACGAGATTACATTTGTTTTTATATGTCTTTACATATTGAATGAACAAATTTTTGCACATTTTTCCAACAAATTTGACAAGTCTTATTAGAGGTTTGTCATTAAGTTCACAAAGTATGACTAGTGACTCGTAAATATTTAATACCCTCACGCTTCGACTGCTATTCGACACCTTCACTTCTCAATCTGTAAAGGAATGAAAGATACTTCAATTTTTGTATTTTTATTATCATATCTTTGAAGCTTTAATTAATGATGAAACATATGCAATCACTCACCTGCATTGCAATTGTTATTATTTATCAAATTCACAGCTTTTTTACGAATGATATATACAGGGATGGAAAACGCGAGTCAACGTTTCCAAAATCGACTGCAGCCACTGTTCTTCTATTCTGATTTAGAAGTTATGAAACTGTAAATGATATTTTTATTATTATTCTATATCATTATACCGTGTACACATGATAATGGCCCTTTTCTCATATAAAATTATTGAAAATATTCTAATTAAATAAAATATAATTTGATTATTAATATTTACCTATCTTATTTTGATATCCGTAAAAATGTAAAATTGTTTAAATTTTCATTCCGGCAAGGATTTAGTAGTATCCATAGATAGTCCTCCAACACGGATGCGAAGTAATCTTAAAAATCTTTTGTTTGTACCCTTTCACATTGTAATGAATGTGAAAGTACAAGATTTGTTTTCGATTTCTATAGATTCGTTATTTTCATAATCTATAATCTTTTGTTCGTTTGGCATAAAAAACTTTCTGCTGTTGCAATTCTGCTGTTGCTCTTGCAATTTTTTTATCTTCGACAAGACATTGTTTTATAAATTACTACTTATATCAATTGTAATATAACTTTCATTTAAATGTTCTTTTTTCGGAAAAAATCGTTAATTCATTTCTCTATCGGATAAAATGCCGTCCTGGAAAGTCGAGTGACTTTTTGTCCATTTTTATTAACCCGTACTTTTACACTTTTCCATTTTTTGCTATAATCATGATCAAATGGAATCAAGTCCAGTAATTTCGTAGATTTGGGTTTTTTTTTTCGTTTAGTCGATTCTGCAATATTTTCCTAAAAATGTGGAACATGTTATTACTATTTATTACTATCCAAATTTAAATGGAAGTAAATCTATGCCTATGAAAATTAAATCAAAATATTTTTAAAGTTAATGCAGCTTTGTATGCACATGACACAGAAATGAAAATAAACATTTCTTATATGTTATAGAAATGTTGTAAAACTTACAATTTTGTTGCTACTATCGTTTGATTGTCTGTGTAATATTTCATTGATTTTATTTTCTTTTTGATCTTCAGTCGTATTGGAAGCAGCTCTTCTTTCTGTACAAAAATTAATTAATAAAATTAGTTATTTTCAAGTATTTGTAATTAAATGTTTTTCTAATATAAAATTATCTCATAAATTTACTTATTGATATTGCATCTACTTACTCGTCCTTAGCCTAGTTGTATTTTCGATTTCTACTTCATTGCAGTCATGCACAGTATTTTTTTTTAAGAGATTGCTTTCAAATTCGCCAAGCGTATTTTTTATGAATTTCAATTTGATTGAATTTTCTGTTGCAATCATTTCTTTACTATTGAAGAACGTCTGTTTTGATTGCTGTATTTTGATGTTATGTCGATTTTGCTGAAACAGTAAATGAGAGTTAAACCACAAGATTTTTTTTCTATTTTAAATATTACAATATGCAAGAGTTACTTACCAAAAAAGTATCATAATTCATAAGTGAATGATTTCCGTAGTTTGCATTTGGATTCCTAAAATATAAAAACTGTTAATTTATGTTAATTGTTGAGCGCGTTCAATATAATAAATAAAGTTGAGAAACTTACAATGCATTAGAACACGAATCCAAAATAACGGTAACTATGTTTGGCATTTCCAAAAATACTGATTCTATACCGGGAACTCTTAGTTCATCCTGAAAAGAAATTAAAATTGCTTAAGTAACTTGAGAAAATCAAAACATTGTTTTGAAACATCAATTTTTTTTCCATTTTGAAAATAATACGTACCAGAGATGGAAATATGTCAATAAGATCATTAATATCACCGTCGAAATCCATTTGAAGGAATCTAGAATTAAGATTAAAACAAAAAATCTTAATTAAATATATGTAAAATCTGTTGTTTATTTAAGTCTAAACATATATGCATGAAAGTCTCAAGTTATCATACAATTTGCATTATTGACTACTGTCACAAAAAATTGGACTAGTTTTCTTTTAGAGAAAAAAACTTGTACTCCTTATTACTAACATCTTAATGTAATTTATTTTTAATGAACTTATATTTGAAAATTAGAAAACTTTAGTTGCAAAATGTAATGTTTCTAATCAATTAGATGCTATCATATTTTCTTTTTCTTTCAATTCATTTTTTATTTATTCTTTTTTGATTGGGTTTTCAAACATCACGATGAATTATTACTTTTTTGTTTCAACTGAAATAGTTGAAAATTTAACTTCTTCTTGTCGTACGGGTTAAGAAATTCTTTTCTTCTATTATTATTACATTAATTAACATTAACACTTACAAATCTGTCCGTATAAATGACTTCCACTCCGAATTTCAAACACTTGATTTGAACCACTCTCGCTACTATAACCGAGCCGAATACCTGAACTAAACACAACCGTTCGCAAGCTCGGTAAAGTCCAAACTGCTCTTTTTGAACATACACAAGAACTATATACCCAAGATCTGAACAAAGGAGCTCCAAAGTGTCTGATAAAAGCAACTTTAGGTCAACGAATATAATTTCGTTATAAATATTTTCATATAAGAATTGCATGGAAATGGAAATGCCAAGAAGAAGAAACAAGAACAAAGAAGCGCAAACAAACGTGTGGGGTACAAGCGAAATATGTTGAACATAAAAAAAAAAAAAAAAAAATACCTGATTGACTCAAAATAGAAAATCCGTAATTTCCTTCAACTTATTTCAAGTTTTATAATCTAATGCTTTCTTATTTCAAAATTAGCCTAATAGCTCAGTATTGGTGGACGTAAAAGGACGAATCTAAATATCACTGTGCGGCGTGATAACAGATGTTTGTTTTTTTAAATATCTAAGACTCGTCTTGAAAAGAAACGGAAAAACCAGGAATTTCTATCGTTCTGCACAATCATTGTTTAGGCATATCTTTGATGATCCAACAATACTTTGCTAGCACAATAATTTTGACTGAAATGATTTTTTTTTTATTCTTTACAGTACTAAATTCAATTATATGACACGTGTAGAATATTATATTGAAATTTGAACAAAATAAAAAATATTTGCACTCTATATATATCTATATACCAATAACAGACTGTTATTTGCAAGATTCAATATTAAATTCAAAAGTAAAAAAAAAAAAAAGAAAAAAATTGCAATGTAATGCAATTTGTAATTATATGACAGATGTTGACCGCGTCAATGAGGATTGCAGGTTTCTAAATTTTGACTTTAAGCAGATCGTGGGTTTTAGGTTGCGGTTCGGTAAATATTTAGTATCAAGCAATTTAATTTTTTCAAGCAATTTGCCGCTTTATTTTATTTCAAATACTATAAATACATAAAATGAAATATACATATAAAATAAATACGCCACAAATATTATCGAAAATATATTTTTTATAAAATATACGTTTCAAAATATATTTTCATCCGTGAGCTTCGGCACTTCTTTCAACCGAGCATATGAATATCGGTACTTTTTTTACCTGAACGTCGATATGTTGACATTTAATACAAGTATCGCTGATTTAAAAGGAATTGGGCATGCTTACTTTGCACAATAAGCACACTCGACTACTACTTTGAAAAATTCTTACGAAAAAAATGTTTGTTAATTATATTACAACTTTTTTTTATCTGTTACTTTGATGAAGATATAGTTTCAGGCTTTAAAATCAAGTCTAAAGTAATAAGAAAAAAAATTAAATCGCTATTGTAATATGAAATGTCTAATAGCATTGAAAACTTGAATACATATCGCAGGATTTACAATATTGCGCCAATTTCGCAACGTATTTGCATTTTCTACAACGTATCTCGCATGTTTCACAAATTGGGTTTTTCTCCATGAAATTCACAACTGAAACATACTTTATTGTATACTTTCTTTATTACAAGACAAATTCATTTTATCAATCAGCAGTGTATCAATCTGCTATAATCATACAAAAATCGAAATATAAATTGCAGTTTATATTACAATAAATTTACTTTGTCAACGTTGTCGACTATTTTTTTTTGTCAAATTTTTACAATTCGTTAAATAAAAGAAATATACATTTACAATTGTTAAATTTATAAAAATGTGTCATTTCAAAGATTACATTTTGAAGTTACAATATAATTAAATTGAATAAATTTCGACGTGGGATAATCAGAAGGTAACATAAATAATGTATCACCACGTTAAAGTCGACCGTACTATTCCTTTCCATATTCGTGAGCTATCCATGTGATACAGACTGTTGTAGACCATAATGGCATATAAGAACCATAATATGAGGAAGATCATTAAGAACTTGATGATCTTTAAACAAAATAAACAAATATCATATCAGTATATCAACAATGCAAATCTATAATGTCCACATGGACTTACAAATTGAATAATAGTATGAAAATAACAACCACTTTGTCTTTTTGATAAATTTTAAAATATTAAATTCACCTTTAATTTTAATTTTCATTCGACTACAATTTCGCAAAATCATAGGTTTGTGAATAATTATTATATTTAATTAGTTAACAATTTAAATTTTAACTCACCATATTTCTGAACATATTTGCAATTTGAAATAAGCAGTATTACTTATAATGGAGAGAAAAATATTTTGGTCTACACGTTTCTACTGTAAATTGCTTTATATTTGATATGTTTGGAACTTAAATCCTTATAATAAGCATTATCTTTTGAGGATTAAATATCACTTTCCTACGTTGCCACATTTTGCATTCTTTACTATTTCGTATTTATTTACTTTTGAACTAGATTTCGGGCGAATGAAATTAAATTAATACAATCAAATAGGTATTCAACTGTATATTCTAAATATATTCAAATTACAGAAGTACATTATAAATTGAAGTTATAATGAAACAAATGTAGTAATTATAAAATATGATTATAAAGAAAATAAAAATGAAAAGTAAATAAATAAAAGTAGATCTCATCATTATTTGTTTCTAATAATATACATTTCAGAAAATATACCCATTGAAATAATTAATTTAAATAAAAAATATACATAAAGTGATGACAAAAATAAGAATGAAAAAGGAAATAATAACTGATATTTCAAACAAATGCAATGTCTAAGCATCTACTATAAATTGTTTAAACATAATCGAGAGTAGTATTTTCGTTTTGTCGCTTGGGTCAAAAATGTGTCATTTTAGATGTTATAGACAGTGGCATTTAAAAGTCTGAATCCGTCCCTTTTCCTACTCAGGTGTCGATTTGGAAAATTACTGGCGATAACTAAAACAATAGAACTATTTTGCAACCGACCCTTTACTGCAGGTAAAAATCTTTGCAGGGGTTCGAAAGACGATGATTTCATTGCAAATGACGCGTTTTCCCATATGGCCCGGAAACCAACGTTATTTCTTTTTGAACCTTAGTGCTGTGAACAACTGTGATTTAGTTAACGCAGACGTGCTTTAAGTGTAAGTCGACGGAAATTTAAACATCATTTTTTGGCACTTCAATTGACGTAAGTAATATGTTCAGTGAAGTAAATATAAATAAAAAAAAAAATAATAACTGAAGTGATAAAACATGTATAGATAAAAGTGAAAGACACGTGTACTTTAGCTTTTTCATTTTTTTTATTTATTTATTAATCGACAATAAACTTTTATTTCTTAAACTTTAATTTTATTTAATGAAGGCCTTTTGTATAATTACATTCCACAAAAGTTTAAAAAGTATTCATCAACTTGTAAACTAAATCATTGTTTCAGATTTTTATACAATTTGAAAATATAAATATCATTAACAATGAATAAATCTCAAGAAATTCGAAACTATTGTCGATACAAAAATGAACTTGAAGTCTTATTAAAGGAAACTAAAACAACAATCGGAAATATCAATTCGTATGAGGTATTTAATGAAGGTATTGTTTCCGCTTATTTATATTTTTAATTATAAACATAGGTTCTTAATAACTATTATAACTAATTTATTAATATTTTACTAGGTAGCACAAAGGATGAACAAATACTATCGTCAAACTTCAATAAAATTCAATATTTCTTCAACAAAAATCCTGCTATAATAGTTTTTGGACAAAATAGCAAAGCCAAGGCATTATTTGTTAATACTTTTTTGGCTATAGACTTTTTGCCAGAGAGCAATGGCAATTGGTGGTGGATTCATTTGCGATACGATGTGATCAATTCCTTTGCATTATCGAGTGGTTTAAAATACGAGGATGATGGAAATTTTGAGGTACATAAGAATAAATTAAAAAGAAATACAATTGTAATGTAAAAAGAATAATTTGTTGAATAAATACTGTTACATTACAAATAATATTCATATAAATTAATATTTTACAGGAAATAAAAAATTCGTTAGTCAGTATTCCGACAGAATTACCAGCATCGAATAATAATGATTTCAAAAACCCAACAGTTATTGACGCTAAAGTGAATAATCCCATTTTACGAGATATGCCAATATTTTTAACGCCAGATTTAAACGCCGTTGAACATTTGATAAATAGTTCGCTCGATGTTCTACCCTTAATCGTTTACGCCTTGGACGACCAACCGTTATCAGATACAAACATCAAAGAACTTCAACGCTTGAAAAAACACTTTCCATCTAATTCTATATTATTTGTATCCCCAACATTGCAATCGACTGTTCCGAATGCAGACATTGAACCAGAGGCAACGGAGTCGGAACCAAGGAATTCTACTGGTTCATTTTATTTCGATTTAATCAACAGTGGAAAAGAATCCGTGGAACTGATATGGCAGGAACAATTGCAAAACCAGGGATTCTTGCAAAAAAGTCAATGTTTGGACACCGATAACAAAGATTCTTCTAATGATGGCCAGTATATAAACGTGAACCACTTGTTGCGTACCGAAGACAAATCTAAGGTGATCCTGGAATACTTAATCAATCATTTAAAAACATATATAACTGAAGCGATAGAACATTTAAAAGCGATACACGCAAACGAAATACAGAAGTTATCTGCGAGCGAGTTGGAAATTAATCGAAAAGTTCGTGCCATGAAGAAAAGAATAAAATACGCTTTGAAAATAGAAGACAAACTTTTCACGAGTCTTTTGAACATCAAAAATAAAGAGAAAAAGATAACCAAACTCATTCAAAATGCAATCGATGAGATAAAAAGCAGCACGCAATGTAGTGCTGATAATTCGTTAGAGGTAAGATACATTTATTTTTTAAAATTTAATATAAAATTAAATAATTGATTATAAATATTATAATTTTTCATCTTTTTAGTATTCACAAATGTACATCGACGTGGACCAAAAACATGAGTGGTACACAATAGTACAAACTACAACCACAGAAATTCGAGACAGTATTCTTAATCAATTAGAAGAAAAACTGAAAACTCAGATAACGGTCCCAGTGGATTGTTTACGTCAATCGTTTTATCAAACATTGCACAAGTGCTTGTCGAAATTGAAGCATTGTAATGCGACCATCAATATCCATGAATCCTTCAATGATCTAGAAAACGTGTTTCTAGCTGCTTGTGATATTCAGTTACGAGATTCATGTCCGTCAGTTATTAACGTAATTCTAAACTCCTTAACTAATTTTTGGAACTTCATTCTACCTCCTGCTATTCCAGAAGTTCAAAATTTCTGGCAGAAGAAAATAAAACTGGATGTGCTGGATTCTTTGTCACCTCAAATTTTGATGAAAACCTTGCAAGCACAATATGAAAAGAAACTTACAACTGCTCATCAAGCTTACGAGGTAATTAACACAATTCTTCCAAGATGAAATTGCTCGAATCCTTTCTTCCATCTATCTTTTTTTGCAACCTATAACAAAGTAACTAAAATACCCAACGTAAGATCAAAATTACTAACCCATATTATTCATACTATACAGACTAGACTGAAATCCATGTTAAATGACCTGCATACAACATATATACAAATGGAGGAACAAAGACGTCAAATGTACGATCTCTGTGCCCCAAAGCTTGCTTTGGTAGCTCTGAAGACTATTTCTTTATTAAATTTAATTCAACACGGCCAGCCAGAATACGAGACCCTCAAACAGGGACGATTTGGTACTCTCCTAAAATGCAACAAATGGGGCAGAATACAAGGGTCGAGTGTGGTCAAAACTGTTGTTGCCAAAACAAGTAAATTTTGGAATTACTTTGCCATGGAGTTGTACAAAAAGGTGAATTTGGATCACGAAAGAATCATTAAAGTACGAGGTTTCATGATAGAGAACCAGATCTCTAACGAGTCATCAAATTTTATTTCCACTGCTTTATTTATAATGGAATACATACCTATGAACCTTCATTTCGCATTGAATCAGAAGATGAGTCTATTGAAGAGAATTCAGATAGCTATAGATGTTGTGGAAGGCATTAAGTATCTTCATTCTCGGAGTCTTGTGCACGGAAATATTTACATCAACAGTGTGTTGCTTGATAACAAGAGCAGAGCGAAGTTGAATATTGAACTTGATTTCAACGCTAGCTCCAGCTTGAAAGAAAACTTGAGTATAATTCAAGTTAACTTTATCGATTTCATTGTTGGTTTGCCGATACACTTGGCTCCTGAAATGAGGAAACATAATTATAATAGCAGCATTGATGTTTATGCATTTGGTGTTTTGTTCTGGTATCTTTGCGCTGGGCACGTCAATAGGCCTCAAAATTATGAAGAATGCAACAATACAGATGATATGTGGAAAGCGGTTTTGAAAGGTAATTTTAAGAAATTGAACATTGTATTTGTAACATTGTATAACTTTATTTCTGAAAAATGTTTTTCTTGCTCATAATAGGTGTAAGACCGGAGAAACTTGCCTCCTTTAGCGGCACTTGTTGGAATCTTATGACAAAATGTTGGCATCCTGAACCATCAAAGCGACCAGTGCCCGACGAGATGTTATCTGTTTTGGAGCTTGTGCGTAGAAAGATTGAATTAGGACAATATCAAAAGGAACTTTTAATATCTCGTGAATTCAAGGAATATAGAAAATGCTTGTTAACGCACAGTAAAATTGCTGATAAACCCAGTCAGCAACTTGAATAAGTGATATGGAACACTAAGGTATGGACCTGTACTATACACATCCCTAACAAAAATATTCATATAAGAATTCGACACAAAAACCTACATAAGATTTTATTTCGATTCTTATACAGGAACCAGTACCATTTGAAAACCTATCTGAGTTCCATCATTGGATCAATTTGAACAAATCAACCAAATTCTTATATAGGAACCTGTATTCTTGTTAATATTCTTGTTAGGGATACGTCCACAAAGTTTATACACTTAAATAATTAAGAATGTAATATTCATAAATGATTAGCTTAAATGAACATTGTGATTCAGTTGTGATTAAGTTTTTAAATGCCTGCTAATCTCAAAAAACTTGTATTTATTGCGTATATACTTCAATTGTCGTATATGTTATAAAATGTGATTATAAAATCAAATATATGATTGTGATTATATATTACAATATTAATAATTCATTCCCATATAAAATGTCCATTTCCATTTATTTGTCAACAAATTTTGATATTAGTGGGGGAATTGAGGGGGAATTTCGCGATTTCTACAGTTCTTTCCATAACTTTGAAAATTTCAGGTGCAATAAAATGTAAATTAAAATTAAAATTAACATATTAACAAAGTTTAAATTATTCAATATGTAATATTTAACAAAAATTTACATTAAAATTTGAAATCTAAGTTGAACAAATTTGAATTTTCAATCGGTCATAAATAAAATTTGCATACAATGTATCTCGTCGTTAAAACAGGAATCCCCTGATCGCATTCCACCAGGCGATTCCAAGATCACGTCCCACTCGGAGCCGCGGCCCACTCATGGAAACGGGGCTTGCGGCTGGTTGTTGGCTTGGGGTGACCGTCGCTGTCGAGTCTCGCGAGGCGAGCGAGTCAAGTTGCGCGCGACACGGCCGTGTACTCGCGTGGCAGGTGCCGATCGGCGCGCCGCCGTGCAACAGGTCGCCCGTTGTCCGCAGTGGCCGAACGTCGAGCTCGTTTGATCAACGGTTGAATCGCCAGCCGGGCGATGTCGGGCGCGAGCCCGCCGACGGCGTCGTTGTTTCGTGGGCGCCAACGCCAGCGCGCCGTTAACCTCGATCCAAGGCGTGAACGGGCGACACTTGTGCCGTTACTTCGTCGGTAATCGCGGCGCTTCCATTCTCTCTTGTTTGTTTTCCCAGTCGGCCCTGCCCTTCGCCCCGCGGCTGCCAGATTCGTGGGAATTCTCCCGGTCCGACATGCACGTCGCTGGCCGACTGGAAAAGGACGAGGCTACGACATTTCCGCAAATATCTCGACTCCTTTTTCAACCGATTATTATTCGGAGGTTATGTTTCGCAACGGCTTGCGGTGACGTGACCGACGTGACGAATATATGAAGGTATGCTTGATTGTAGGTCCCTGTTGAAAAAAAAAAGTCAATACAGGTGGATGGGTTTCTATTTGAATATGCATGTTTGTAGACGTTTTTGCAATAATACTGATGTTTATTTTTCTAAAGTGAAATCAGAGATAGAAGAAGAAAATAAAAAGGTAGAAGAAAATAGAAGGTAGAAGAAAATAAAAATACTTAAATTCATGTTTATTAAGATAAATGGAAAAAGGATTTGTATTAATGATTGAATAGGATCAAAATTAGATTTTTATTTTATTCAATTCTATGAATCGACTTTATATTCCTGGAAATGTCAAACAATGGACTTGAGATTTGTTTTCTTGCACACCGCAAGACTGTACTTTTTTCTGTCCTTGTTTTTACGATTTCCTTTTTGTTTTTCTTGTTCTTGTAGGTTTTGCTTCATTTTAAAAGAAAGCATGTTTAGTTTTTAACATTTGTTTATAAATGAAAATCCATGTGAATGTAACTTTAACCCAATAATGATATGGCATTGTTATTTTTGATTGTATAAACAAAAATAATATTGTTTTTGTTGACAAACAGAAAAATGCTATAAATAACTGATCATTTTGGAGTTAATAAAACAGTGGATTATAAACTGATATGAGAAAAGAACAATATATACATACATGTATGTATTAATAAAAATATTAATAGTAATTATCAGTTGTTTAAGCAAATGATTTAAATTTTAAAAATCACAAAACAGGATATTTCGACACAAATTTAATTATTCAATGTTACAATTTACCCACACATTACTTATTCGCATAAATAAAGTACCTGCTGTCATTATTGGTTCAATGTGTTAACAAAGTTATCTTTCGAGAATTAAATATTGTTGAATTAATGTACAATTTTGTAGTAGTTATTAGATCAATATTTACTTTGATTTTGTAACTAAAAAGGATTCATAAATAACCAAATCAAGAATTTGCCTTCATATATTTTTACATTTATTTTCATATACGTAGAATAAATTCAGTTTTTTTTTCTTTTTTATTTTTATAACAAACGAAATAAGTTTTCAATTAGTTTTAAATTCACATAGTCGAACATTCGCATAAAAAATCCCTTCTTAATCTATTGCAAATTAAACAAATCAATTTTAGAGGACGTTGAAAATGACTTGATAATAGTTAAAAACGCTTTATTAAGTGTTATTTGACAGCATGAAAAAAATAAGATACTGTAATGATCTTAAAATAATTGCTGAAATCACATCTTTATGGATTTGTTTCTTTAAGAATTTCTTTCTATTATTTTTGCATGCAGTCCTCATTGATGATAATTCAGAATAGATTTTACCGTTTCATTTTGTTCAAAGTTCATTCAATTTTTTGTTCGAATAGTATTGAAAAACTTTTAACTTTCTAACATTTTCTTTAATTACAATTTGCATGTGCTTTAATTAAAATTTTACATATTGTTCAATTTTTCAATTTCCTTTAATTTACCAAAAACAATGAAAGTATGTAAAGGAGAAAAAAATGTTTAAAACGTGTTGCACACAAGCAGTGTGGTTCGAACGTTTCTCGTGCTGGCGAGAAGACGCTTGGACTCGTGAATGGAAAGACCAGCGTGGATTTGCAAGTGAACACGCGAAATGCTAATTGCCTTTACACCTTTTCGTTAAGCTGCGTGTTACGTAACGCGCGATTCTTCTATGGATGTGTATGACGGATTGTGAAATGTGCATTATGTGAAGTCCAATGTGAATCGAGTTGTGATTCGCAAGGCGGCATGATTCTCTTATCCTTGTTTGCCTTCTCTCTCAGCCAATTACCTTCTTCGTTTTTCTTTCTCTTGCAAGGCTGTCGTTTTATTAATTGGAGCAACTGCTGGCGATTTTATAAGCGGTTTCTACGTTTCATGTTCTTATGATCGGTCACTTTCTTCGTGTTATTTTTTTTCTTCTTTATTTATTGATTTTTTTTCTTCAATATTAGACTGTATTTTACACTTTAAACAAGTAACCAATATCGTTTTAAATTTTATTGAGTTGAAGTTGAATTATAAAAAGTAAATAATTTTTGTTCATTAGTCAATGGAAAAAAAAATAAATAAAATCAGAGAAGTACAATTATTTTCAAAAATTTGATTTTGAATTAATTAAAAATACCTATTGGGCATGCTAAAAAAGTGTTGCAACTTTCTTACCTCACAAATTGATTTATCATAAGATACTGAATACAAACACTAGATGAGAACGGATAACTTTTTTCACGCAAGCAAACATTGTATTGGTATATTATCAGATGATGTCAATGAAAAATCTTCAGAATGGTCAGACTGATATTAATTATTCTTTTAATAACTCACACTATTGCATCGTCTTATTTTTTCATACTTTTTTTTTGTTATTTATTACTGATCTTTGTATAATATGAAAAATGTCTCAAAACGAGATACTTATACCTATATATTTCGTTTTTATTAACATTTCTATAAACATTTATAATTTTTAATTATAACATTATTATCGTTTTCCAGGGCAAACTGTTGTGAAGTCATTCTTTGAATGTGAAAAGTGAAGTCGCGTTCTGCAAAAGGTTAAAAAATTGGGATTCAAGATGGAGAGGGGCAACGGTTCCCAATTTGTGGAAAGTGCTACGAATCCCCAGGAGTGCTGGGAGGTTTATCAAAAAGTTATGGAGGAAACGAAGAATCTTGATGATTATCTCGACGAAGAATGCAGTCCTCGTAGTTATGATGGTATGTGAAGTGTAAACACAATGTAAAAGTTACCTAATTAAATAATTGTGTTCGATGAAAATAACATCTCGCTTATGATGATAAGATTAAGATTGTGTCAATATCATTGGTGATCTTATAATATGAGAAAACGTTGGAATTGGATGATGCAGTTAAACACAATCATCAGCTTGTATTATTTTAATGAAAATTCAGAGTTTTATAAAAACTATTATAAAAAATAAAAAACATCTCAGTTTTTATCAGAAGAATAATGCCTTTAAAAATATTATTTGGCAAGGCAAACTTTAATAATATATATATTTTTTAAATAATATTTAAAGTTTAAAGAAATATTAATTTCAATAATTATGTTTAACAATACATTATTAAATGCAAATAACATTGGTACAATTATTAAAACTAAAGTTTACTTTTCCTTTATTCAAATTTCTCAACCAATAACCAAAAACTAAAATCAGACGATACATTTGGCTTTTTTCTTTTTTTTTTTACATATTGTTCAATCTTGTCATTAGTTATAATTTTTTATTCATAACTACTTAAAGTTCCAAAACTTATTTATATTTAAATTTTAATTTATATAATTACAGAATAAGCAAATTTAAACGCACATTCATACAAATTTAGCTGATATAATCAGTGATTATTGTTTTTTAATTCACTGATATAAATCGAAACCCTGAATGAATTATGAAAATTAATTTAAAAAACTTAACTTTAAACATTTCTTTATTCATCAATAACTTTATCGTATGATAAAACATTTTTAATTGTTACAATATTACAAAATTTGATATAAAATTTAGCTGTCTTAATAATACAAAAAATCAATTTCCAATAACAGTATATATTGTTTAATTACATTCAATCAATTTTCATTTGCTAATAAAAGTTGAAAACCTTGACTACTTAAATTCTATTAGGTTTAATTGTCGTCCACTTATAAATGACCTCGAGCATATATGGCGCAAAATAAAGCTACATCGCCAGCAAGACAAAAATATCATATTATATCCGCATTTAGTCATTTAAATCTTACGGGCTGCGTTATACAACGTTTTGTAATCAGATCTGATTCAAGTTACGTGAAATCTTACGCAAGATCCGCGCCGGTCGATTCGAACTTGAAATGCGACGTTTTATACGAAATTGGGACTGTCGGAGAACGAGTGGTGTCAAGTGTGAAAAGAAATAACATATAAGTGGGTTTGCTCAGAAGGCGAAGAGGAGGCCGAGTGGTTGCGAGCCGCCGGATTGGCCGAGCTAACGGAAGCGTGGAAAGCGGGCCGGGAAGTCCAGCCGGACGAACTGGGCGCCGTGCTGAGGCCACTATCGCGCGCCCAAGCCGAGGCGGTCAAGCGGCGTGTGCGCTCTCTCAATCACACCGTCAAGCAGCGTTTCAACCAGCGGCAGCGCGCCCGCAAGCCTGACATTAGAAACGTTTTTAAGGACGCCGAAGTGAGTCTACATCGATGCTTTTACATTTCTTTTTCTTTTTAGGGAAATTTTAATTTCACTTATGTTCTTGCTAGGGATTCCGAAATTTCTCCCTGTTTCATGCCGAGTATATATAATATATAATATTATAATATATATAACATACTCAGTAATATATGCTAACTATTATTATTCTGGGGAGAGGGGCAATTTTGGGGGGATTTTTCGTTTGGGTTATTGTGGAACTTCTTTTGGAAATTAGAATGTCAATGATTTTTCCGTTTGTCATATATAAATATAGGTATCCAGTACGGGAACCAGGTCTCGCAGTGCCACTCCGGATTCTTTGGATTCCATATCAGGAGAAACTTCTGAAAGTGCAAGTCCACCTTCTCCTCCTTCGGTCAACGTTATCGACGCCCAACACCATCCAGAAAAGTAATTTAGAACGGATGTTTTGTTTAATGATTTTATTTTTCAAAATGTATCAATGATTGATTTCATTGTTGCACATTGAATATTAATTATTATGATTTATTAAAATTAAAGTACTTTACGCAATTTTACTTCGATAAAAGTTTGCTACATACAATCCTAATGAAGGTCATATAAAATACAAAAAGAATCTTGCTTTTATGAAATCTCTTTCTTTATCTTTTTGGTTTTTATTGTTAAATACAATCTTAATAACGCTTAATAAAACTTTGATCTTTACTTATTTTTCATTGCTTTTTATGTTGTATTTATAGGATAAAATAAATCAAAAACTCTAACGCGCGATTATTTTTAATTTTAGCGACAACGTGCCAAGCTTTGTGTCTATATTCCACCGAAACGTCAACGATGGTAAAGAGGCGGTTCGTCGAATCCCGAGCGTGCCATTGGGACACTCACATCCGCCGCATCACCATCACCATTTGGCATTTCAAGAAATATTTCGGAGATCAGGTCACTGGTCCCAAAGGGGAGACGTTGCCAGTGACAGTGGTAATTATCAATTTGATTGCATAATAATTGCATAGTTTGCATTTGTTTTCAATCAAATGAGTTCAGAATTAAATTTTAAAAGTGACGACATTATGACAACTTTTTACATTTTGCTCAGGCTTGTCAGTATATATTACAGTTTGAATTACCATTAATACATTTTTTTTATATAAGGTAAATTATGATAACATAATAGAGTGTAAAAATGCCTGCTTTTTCATACTTACTTCAAAGTATTTAAATTAGACTGATATGTTAATTTAAAAGTGTTTAACTTTATTTTAAAAGAATTACTTTAAAAATATAATTTCAAAATATAATACTAGCAAAAATATTAAATCAATTATTTACATTTTAGAAGGGATACAGTTAACTGCATATCAGAGATTAGGTACAATCGTTTCACGTCCAGTTGTACAGAACCGACATGAAACTCTTCCTAGCGATGACGTCAAAGTTGATTTAGAACCTGCTCAAAAAATAGTACCTAAAGAGTCTTTAAGGTACAATAATAACATTTAATTTCAATGCAATTCTTTTTTTTTTTTTTTTTGTATGATATATCTTGTAAATTGATTATTATTTCACTGAATACTGTATATAAATAATATAATTTAACGTAAATGCTTGTTTATTAATTAAATGAATATTTACAGTAGAAGAAATTCTGGGAGCATTGCCTCAGTGACTCGCAGCCATAGCACTTTGTATGATTTACCACGACCAGCCGATGACAATGTGATAACAAGGCCGTTAAATCGAACATCATCTCATGGCCATCTCAGCTTTGAGGAGATGTGTCGAGCTAATGAAACCAACTCTCAGATTTGGCCACCGAATGATTTGCTTGCTCTAAACGATAGTGAAATTTCAGATCAAGGCATTGAGTTATTGTCTCAACGCGATCTTACAAAGCTGCAACCGTTACTTTGGCTTGAACTCACTGCCGTTTTCGACAAATACAATTTACCGCTGATACGAAGGAAACCAAACAAACGTCGACGGAAAGGTAAAGTCTATGTATAAATTTATATATAAATTCATCTATCAATTATATATAAATTATTACATTAGTTTATGTATAGAATCAAGTTTAAATTATACAAAGCTGCGCTAAAATTTTGAGTGTCACATGTTTTCTACACATCGATGTATTTATACAAAATTACAATTAATTTTGATTTTTTGTTTTAGCTGGGAATTTGTTTGGAGTTTCACTTTCGACACTTCTATTACGTGATAATCAATTATCCAGCCAAGAAAGTAATATACCATTAGTTTTTCAAAAAATTCTTGACGAATTAACAACACGAGGAGTGAAAGAGGAAGGAATTTTACGTGTTGGAGGACACAAACAAAAGGTATTATTTTACCATTGTTACATTAAATTAAAAAAATTAACTTATTTATTTCGTTATTTTTTTATCTAGGTCGAGACGTTATGTTCAGAATTAGAAAATGACTTTTACTGCAAACCTCAAGAAATTGACAAATTGTTCAAACGCACTCCTTGTCATGATTTATCAGTAGTTTTGAAGAAACTTCTCCGGGATCTACCTCAACCATTGTTTACTATCGAACTCATTGATGCATTCTATCAAAGTCATGGTAAAAACTCACACATCAAATATTGATTTAATAAAATAAATTTATAATTATATATTATTTTATTGAATTTTATTCAATTTCAAAGCTGTATAACTCATGAAAATAATGTATTTCAGGTGTTAAAAATCCTTCCGATTTAGCACATGCTTTAAATTTACTAGTGCTGTTGTTACCAGTGGAGCATCGCTGCACACTAAAAGCACTGTTGACATTCCTAAAACTGGTGGTTGATAATCAGAGTTGCAATAAAATGTCAATTCACAATGTTGCGATGATCGTGGCGCCGTCTTTGTTTCCACCAAGATACATATACCCACGCGACCGAACTGACTTAACAGCTCAAGTAAACATGGCCGCAATCTGCTGTCAAGTTACGGAGGCGCTATTGAACAATATAAATAGACTGTGGCATGTACCACGAGAATTGATTGAACAACTGCGTAGGCAAACTCAAGAAGAACGGTACAGACGGTTTAAGAAAAAGTATTAACAGTTGCATTATTTAATGTAGCAAATCAAGAGGTGCTTCATCAAACAGGTATTTTGGGCATTTATCATTCAAAAAGATGCTTCATTTGTTAAACATTCGTTCAACGAAAAATTAATCATTTTCATTATTTACGGCGGTATTCAAAGATTATAATAAATATTAATATTCATTGTTGAGGAATCGAATGATAAGATCGATACCTGTAATAGGAAAAACGTTTGCGTTTTTTCACATAAATATGGATTATCGTGTTGAAAATTTGTATAATACTTTCCTTATTTAACGTACTTTTTGTTGTTTAGTGATGATTAGTGATAATTCAAAATAAAAAAATGTTAATTTATATAAAAAGATATTAGAACTCATAAAGTTCATTGAATATGTAGAATTAATATTTTTGTGTAAGTATCTATCTATTACATTCATACCTAATATTTATTTTCTAAACCTTGAGATACCTGAATTATTACTTAAATAATCGTTGGGTGCCTTACGTAATTTAAGACTTTAATATTCGTGAATGTCACAAAATATTTTTTTGTATAACATGTGTATAAAAGTGCCTTTTTTGTCCCTAACAAATAACGAAAAATCAGCCAACAAAATTAGCAAATTCTAACGCGTTTTTGGTATACTTGTTATGAAAAATCACATAAAACGCATGGGACGTTTGTTGATTACCATATTCATTTGGACAAACAACTGTCTTCTATTTAGTATTCAAGTACTTTACTGTTATGCACCAAGGAAATTAAAAGCGTGACGTTTTTCGAGGATCTGTTTTCCTCATCATGATTCGGCAATTGCAATGATTACAAATCAGTGTAATTGTTTGTAACCTTTTTCCTTTAGGTGTATAATATAATACTGTAAGATTTAATTATAATTCTGTTTATATAGTATTCAATAATATCAAGTAGTAAAGTTTTTTGCAATGTAATTTTTGTACACATTTATGTAGGTTTGTATGTATGTGAATATAGTAGTGGGTATTAGATAGTATTTCAATAATAATAAATTTCAAAACAATTTTTCAAATAAATATAATTTATGATAGACTTTTTATTTGGGTTTTTAAAGATTATATAATAAAAACTTCAAGAAATGAAAAAAAAATTAACATACACCTCAACTATTAAAAAAAGGTATCTTAAGAAATAAACTTCTATAACCACTTCTGATTTGCAATAAGTGCAATAATTTAAAACGGTGCATTTATATAAGTTTAATACACAATCCATGTATAAAGGAGAATGTCTAAAAAAAATATAAAAAGTAATCTTATAATTAATAATTTAAATTATTTGTCAACATTGTTTATATTACGACATTTATTCACACATTTATTTTTGGGAAGTTGTATTAATATGAAAAATGTTGATTCGTATTTATTTTTCTGTAAAGAAACATTTCTCCAATATACAATTAAAATTATCGTTACATATATACGTATGTATTTCTAATTTATATATAAACTTACAATAACTAACGAGTATTTTTTGAACATGTACTTGTATTTATACGTGTGTATATAAAAGATAAGTTTGATACAAAAATGACTCCTTTGAATTAAAATTTATCACTTATTCGCGCTGTGGGTGTAACGAAAATTAAACAAGTGACTCACTTGATCGAAGGTATTGATTAATATCGATACCGACGAACGCAAAAACATGTATTTATACATGACCTTTTTTGGAATATGCAGTTAAATACCAGCGAGTGCTCAATATTATATTATTTTACACTTGTAATAAACTAAAACAATACAACATTACATACGCAATAATTTATTAAACATACACAATAAAAACTACTTTTTTATCTGTACTTAATTAAAATTCTGTACTTAACAATTGTTTCTCTTTTTAACATATCGTTTCCGTATAGGCATTTTAATATGTAATCTAGAACGCCATATTATACTGTAAGGTTTTGTATATAACAATTCGCAGTTTTTTTACATTAATAAAAATACGTTAATAAAGTGCCAAAGAAAAAGAAGCGGCTTTTTTCAATATGTAATATACCAATCAAACGATTTTATAAATACATCTACTGTATTTCAAAAAAAAAGTGATTAGGATAAACTAGTATTTGATTATGATTGTATATAGATATTGTGAGGCTGTAATTCCGATTGTGAAAAACATTTCAGTAAATACATCTTTGATGAAAATCCTTGTTAAAATGCCGGGATGGTAATACGGAATATTTTGTTTTATTTCCAAAAGTTCGCTGAAAACATTTTTCACTTGCAAATAAAAGTTACTAATGGAATGAAGTTATTGAATCTAGTCGTTCTTTCTCACCGGTAAAGAACAGAAACTGGATTTGCAAGGAACTCGTAATCTGGAAAAATTGCGAACTTGATTTTATCGCCACGGGATCCAGGATCGTCCCGACAGACTGGATTTTCCTCTTTGTCTCGGTTATATTTTAACCGACATTTATATGTATTTTTGACCGCGACAATGAATATTCATTCAAGTTTACACTTAGCCTCAGTGTAATCGACGTTATGTTAACGCACTTTTTTCTTCTTCAATTTTTACCGTACTCATTCATTAATTAAATAATCAAGCGCTATTCGATTTTGTTTTACTTTAAAGAATCGACGCAATAATTTTGTCTACGTTTACATGTTCGACGAAAGGGAAGAATAAAAAGGACGATAACTCGCACGAGCAGCAGGAAATAATTGTTGCAAAAGTTGACATTAGATTGATGAATCGACGGTCCCAATCGATTCTATTTTGATAATGATGTAAGAGCATTTCGATGGCGGTGAGACGAGAATTCGTTAATATGTTAAGACTTTCTAATGAATCAGTCAGATCTGGAAAAATGTCCAAGTTGTTTTGCGTTAAATGTAAAAGATATCTGTTTTTGAATTCAATTAAGAAAATTTGGGAAAAAAAGAAAGAGAATAATATTTTTTATCTTTAAATGAAAAATGATATAATAATTTAATCACACAATAATTTTTATTATACTCAGTTTTAGCTCACCTAATCTGCAAAGAGCAAGTGTTTCCAGGACAGCGAATTCACATTCATCAGGCCGTAAGTTTGAGAGCATGAATTTTGCTGACGATAAACTTGATAAGACGTTTAAGTTTCTCGTGTGAAGTTTCATCAAATACATAGGCCAAATTGATGCTTGAATGAGAAATAGTGCCATCCATCCGTGACGTAGAATTATGTTTTGTTGTTCAAGTCTTAATGTGGAAAAATCGCGATGCCTTCTTGCACAGTGAATGGCTGTTAAAAATATCTGGGTTCCGATTTCATAGTCAGTAAAATCATCTGGTGATATTAAAATTGAATTGTATTTATTATGAACATGAATAGAGTGTCAAATGAAAATAATGATGATATCATTAGCAATGTAATTTCGCAAATTGTATTACAGTACAAAACTTATTAATGATGGGTTAATCAAATGTTGTTATTCGAATATTAACTTTGAACAGTTATCGATTTACCTGATAATTCGACGAATGCTGAAAGTTCTAAGTGCTTATTTACTGCAAAAACATTCTCAGAATATTCAGTTGTGATAGAATTTTGCATTTGAATTGTCGTTTCATTCAACTGATTAAACTTGATTATGGATTTCCTTTTACGGGGTCCTCTTTCCTTTTGAACAGCTACAGTATGTTTGCAATATTAATTTCAGACTTGTAAAGATATATTAATTAATGATGTTTATTTATTTAATTTGAGTTTTATCTACTTGATCATTTACATTATTAAGAATAGCTAGGTGTCGTGATTTTTTCATTTCGCTAAGCAAATAAAAAAAGTACAAGGTCTGTCAATTAAGCATGTTGACACGTTACTTGAGTAAACTGTAACACGCGTCCGGCGTGTTACAGTTCTCTATGTACACTATGAGGAACGTATGAATCTAGTCACGTCAAATTATTCATGTATTAAAAAAGCATTTGTGTTGTTAAGATAATGCATCAAATATTTCATAAGGGCGCATCAAATATGCCAAAAATGTATTAAAATGTTAACTTTTCATTGTACTAGTAAGATTCTATGCATAATATTAGCGTATAATTTTATAAATAAAATTACACGTAGAAATATGAGTTAGTTGATTCAACCAAAATGAAATAACTTTAGTAAGTTATTATGTCAACTCTGTAATTTATTTAATTTAATCAATCTGTTTTCTCAGTGTATAAATATTTTATTACCTGCTGCGTTCATTTTTACGGCAAAACATTTTTTGAGTCTACAGTGAGGACACCAGTTTCTCCTTTCTTTGTTAATGGAACACGTCCCAGTTCCTGCTGAATTTTAAGTGATTTATTAAATAATAAAATTGTTACAAGCTTTATGATAGGACAGTTAGATTTAAGAAACTTCTTATAGAATTGGACACAGGAATTTTATAAATGGAACAGATTTCCAAATGGTTGACTTTTTACTTCGACTTTCAGTTAAGTTCCTGTATGCATTCTTGAGTTGAATTCCATTATAAGATTGTTAATAATTCTTTTTGTTAAAGTTAGCAACTTTTGTATTAGTGTATACTCACTAAACTATAGTACTGTCATTTTCGACTTGTAGTTTAATAAAATTATAATTTTTATTTGCATAGGTATAAAGTCAATGTTACCATTGCATTTGTAAATTGTGCCACGACGAATGCATCTTTTGAAGAAACAAGAACAACCATCACAGCAGTGAACACCATAATGTTTGCCATAAGAACGATCACCACAAACTTTACACACTTCCAAACTGTGCACTGGTCTTCCTATTAAGTAAGCAGGGATAATCTTGAATTCAAGTCCAATATAATACTCACAAAAGGTCTCTTTTCGTCGAGTGAAGAATGATAATTTTTCATTGACGAATTTAGAGAAGAAGAAGAAATAAAGAGAGATGGGTTGAAAGGTATATAAATTATTTAAAATTCATTATATTGAAATAGTAGAAATTTAATTTAAAATGAAATTAAACTGCGCCGCAGTAAATTAAATATTTTCGTTTTTATCCTTCTTTTAATTATCAATCACTTTATATATTACAACAAAATATTATACCCATTATAACAATCCTGTATACTGTATGATATTACACAACTGGTCACTATAATTCCAGATCACCGAATGATATCGACTTCGCCATTATAATGAAGATACGTCTGGCGTGAGTTCATTTATTTGCGAACCGTATGAAGTGAAGTAGCAAGAAATGACACGTAAAAGGAAGGATTTGTTATTTCACTGACAAGTAAGTGTCCTAAGAAAATATTTTTCAAAGAGGTAACAACTGATTTTTTGCAGTTGTAGAATGGAGTACAAAGAAAATTGTGGATGAGTATACACATAAATAAAAAAATTATTATTTTAAGTACACAAACGTCATTTAATTTATATTAGTTCATTAAATGCCGTCAATTAATGGTACAGTGCTTTTAATTGCACTTTTCATAATTTCAATTAAGTTGATATTGTATATTGATGGATGGTAGGGGTTGAAGGAGGATATCTTTCTAAATGAAATGTATTTACAAAAATACTTTGAGCAACAAAAGTCCGATGAAAAAATGATTCTGTGAACAAATGAAATCATTTAAAGTTAATAAAAATAAAATATTTAAATTATCTTGTATTTGATAAACTCTAGCTTTGTCATCAGATGTTTAAAATGTATCATTTTGTAAATCATATGTATTCAACATTAAATAATTATATTTCTAATCTTGAAGATGCGCATTTATTATTAATTCTTTCGTCGCATTGGGAATAATTTGTTTACTCTTAACTATAATGAATATTACTCCACTGTAATTATTACAAAATCTATTTACAAATATCAGTGATTTATTCATACTTTCGTTTAATAACAATAATATTCTTATTAAGAGTTACATGCATTTGAACACAAGCAAATTAATCAACAAACAAATTTTAATAATGAGATCGATGCATATATTGTTTTTACAATCAAAAACAAATATTATATCCCATGTAAAAACGTACATATAGCTTGAAATGAAGTTTTTATACGACAGTCGTCTTAATGTCATATAAGCATTATCCATGAAATGTATCTGTTATATTTTGATCATATAGGACCATAAATTTGCCAGAAATAGCACGTTATGGGCTATTTGTGGTTACAGTAAAACTTATAAAACTTCCTCGTACATATAGCCGTACTTTTAATAGAAATGCACCAAATATGTATCTTACTTGCATCTTATATGAAGCTATATATAATCGTTTACATAAGCGAAAAAAATATATGTGTTGCACACGTGACAGAATGTAGTATATATTGTATGTTATTCATTCATATACTATAATAATACTTAATGAATATATAATAATTATATACTTATTAAGTATGTGTAATATATGAATGTAACAATGCAATATATGAAAAGTCTACTTTTTTGTTGTATGACAAAAAAATATTTCTTCAGTTTGCTAATAAGCACGAAGTTGCATACAACAATATATATTTTTTTCACAAACATGGAATAGAAGTTTCCTGTACTTTTTCGCTGTGTTCATTATGTTGCTTGTATTCCTGTCTGTGCATTACATTACAAAATAATTTAATATATCACATAATGAGTAAGTAAAAGAAATTCGTTCGTGGCTGACGTTCTAAAAATTATACATTACAACTTGGAACATAAAACTTGGAAATATAGTCAGCTGTAATACTCTTCCTTAAAATGATTCATGGCATTTATAATTAATAGCTTCGACATAGTATTCAAGTGTACGCAGAATTTGTTGTCGAATGAAAACGATACGTTATAACAACTATATCGATCGCAAGATATATTATTACTATTGGAAAAGAAAATTTATAGAAATCATAACAAATGATTTGTTCCTAATCATGAATTTTCCCTGCAAAACAAAGTAGAAATTCAACGTCATCTAAATAGTTGAAATTATCTTTGTTAAAAGAACCAATTGTAAATTTTAGAAAATTATACCAAAGATTACAAATAACAACATATTTATAACTATTAATTTATATTTTAACAAAAAATTATTACAAAATTTTTTGTTAAATCCTGTTCCTTGATTAGATTTGTTCTCATATTTAATGCAAATTTATTACAACGATTCAATAATTTGCTAAAGTTTCTTTTCACAAAGATATGTTTTGCATAGTCATTTACTGTTTTCAAATTGTCTGTAATTTTACAACATATTAATTGATTTAATATTTACATAATAGTTGAGCCTTACAAGCTAATTTTTAATTAACTATTAGTACAGCAGATTATTACTCTCCATGTACACATTTATTTCGAAGAATTGATATTGACTAGCCCAGTCTCGCGAGAACATAATTATTTAGTCTTGTCTCGACTGTGCAATTAGGCGTAGACTATGTTTGATCACTCAACTTTAATGGTATATTATTTATTTAAAAGTTAATACAATCACGATCCTTGTTTTTATTTTATTAGAAACTTTTTCAGATGATATTAATCATCGCTTAAAATTAGGTGCGTTATTCTTGGATTTGAATCATCCGTTTACTTTTTAATTATTGTTACAATAAAATATTGAAATAAACAAATGATCACATTTTGAAATAACTTATGAACATCAGATGTGTATTGAGTTATATTAAAATCTGTTGCAGATATGCAATAGTGAATACGCCGAGGAAGCTGACATCAAAGATGATTAATAAATTCGAATATCTACTCTGTTGATGACTGACAGGCCTAGTAATGTTTAAATTTTGCATTTTAAATCGATATAATGAAGCATCGTAACTCTATAATTGAAGGGTTACAAAATTATAGTCGTAAGGGAGGGGAACAATTAAAAAAACGAAAAAGTAATGAAGGATATTTACCTTTTTGCATATTTGTTTATTCAAATGAATATATAATTTATGAAATATAAACAAATCTTTAAAAAATTTTAAAATATATAATACATAAATTTATAATATAAAATTCCAAATATAAATATCCTTTATATTTATCATCATCAAATACCATTTATTACTAAATGAAATTAAATACCTTTTTTAAAAACAAACTTTTCTTTATTATTTGATTTTCATTTTCAAGAGTACATGTTTTTTATACTTAATTTATTTATTTACCTATTTTTTTTCTTTTTATATGAAGTAAATTTATTAATTAGGAAAATGTTTACAAAAACGGTAAGTATCCTTCTTTAAAAAAAGAGCACACATTCATATATACACACACACACGCATATATATAATATATAATATATATTATATATGTATGAATAAAGAAAATTATTTTAGGAAGAGGCAAGCAGTTTAGCTGCCGCAGTGACATGGTGCTGGTGATGATAAGGAGCTTCTTGAGCAGCGTAGTAGGTCGGCGGTTGGTGCTCGCTCGTCGGCGTGCCAAGTTGATGAGGATGCTGGTAATAAGAAGCGTACGATTGTCCCACGAGGCCGTCACAACTGCGCGGCTCCGTCTTCACCGTCGGCATACCACCCGTTGTCAGCAGCGAAGTGTGGCCAAGGTAAACCGGCCGTTCTGACGACGTCGACGTGTTCGGGGGCTTTGATACTTCGATTTGATGCTGCTGCTGTTGCTGCTGATTGCTCTTCATATCTGAAAAGAAATCTCAATTGTAAGTATAATTATATTTACAGTTATTCAATTTCGTATATACAACGAATATTTGTAAAAGAATATTGCATGAGATTATAAAAAAAAATAAAAAAAACATGAAATATTGGTTAAAAGTTAAAAAATTAAAAAATTAATGGTGAAAAACTAACAATATTTTAAATTTAACTAATGATTGATTTATTATGTTTATTCTAACTTTTAATTAAATTATAAAATCAAACTGTATAAATGCTTCTATATAAATATTCCATGTTACAATGAAAGAAGACATTTATTTCACTTTATATGTCTATCTTTTTTTAACACAAAAGAAAGTGCAGCAAAATAAGAAAACAATATTTCAGTGTTTACGTTAGAAAGAGATAGTTGAATAATACCGCGCAATTCGCCGAAAAAAAAAACAAAACAAACACTGTTGTTTTGAAGTTACATTGACTTGTGATTTTTGTGTTTACATTGGAAAAGTAAAAAACTAAATCGGTGTTGACTTTATTATTGAAGATATATTTTAAAGACAATGATATATCAAAATAACATAAAAAAAAAAATGTAAACATTTCTACTTCTTTCTCCATTTCAATGTTTGTGTTTATATGTCATTGTCCTCTGAATTGATTCTCAGTATTAAATCGACTGCCGACAAAGTCGTTTGTTCTTTCCAGCGTAAATTTAAAGTTATTTTTATTTTTCGCTGTAAGTAACAAAAGTAACGAAAGAAACAAAACATTTTCTCTTACCATTAGATGGAGAAGACGTCGAAGGCGTGGTTTCATGCTCGCCGATTGTTGATGGTCTTGCGTTCGGTTCGGGCGTCTTCTTGGGTTTCCGTTTCCGCGTTTGGATACCATCTTTGCGCATCGCTAGAGGCCTGTTTACTCCGTGGAGCTTGAAGTACAAACCGCAAGCGTTGCATACAGGCTCGCCCTCGTTGTTACGCCTCCAGAGGGTTGTCGCCCTGGTGCCACAGTTCGTGCAGCAAAGACCCAATCGTCTCGTTGCAGTCTGGAATTCGGAGATCTGTCCCATTGCTAACGTATACCGAATGTTTATAACAATAGCAGCGAAGGTATATTTTATGCAAACCAGGGACTGTTCTTGGAGTCAGGTAAGATTATTTTTTCATCACTTCAAGTTTATAGTTGGTTTTTGAAATCGAAAAGGTTATTTATTATTGTTTAGTATCTGGAAGTATTGAAGTTATGCATTTTTTTAAATTTATTTATGAAATTGGTAAAATAGCACTTTTTTGTTTTGTTTTCTTTTTTGGTAAGGAGAAGCAATTTCCATGAATCCTTTTTTAAAACACATAAAATGTTGTTTGTTTTTCTTTTTTTTTTTCTTTTTGAACACTTGAACAGCGTAAACAGTTTTTGTTAGACCAAAGGAATTTTGTATTGAATGAGAATAACTAGTCCTGTTGTACTTTAATGAATGATTTAAATCAATGATGCGGACCAAACCTTTGAAATCATATGATTTTAATCAATGATTTAAATAAATGATTTAAATTAATGATTGGAATTGAATTAAATCAAATGTATTCAACCAAATTATTTAATTCAATGTCCCAAATCAAATGATTTCAATCTTGTTTTTCTCCAAATATTTTTCACACATCTCATTCCAAAAAAACGTCATAAAATGAATGGTTGTCCCAAAATAAAGAATTCCACTAGGTTATCGATTAATGGAAAGTTTGCATAAATGGGATCATGTTAAAATAAACTTACCAGTCGTTTGGAAGGCTTGATGAGGGGTCGGTTCATGCCATTCATCTTGTGATAAAGGCCGCAGGCGTTGCACAAATAATGTCCCGTGCCATCTCTTCGCCAAAGTGGCGTGGAAATGGCCCCGCAGTTGACGCACTCTCGGCCCTCGCCGAACTGGAACTCCATTGCCGTATCTGCGAAAAGGTGCGGGCAGAAGAAAAATTGAATAACAGACTGAATAGCAAAGAGACATTTTCATTGCGATCCGTTTAATTATTTCAAAACGGTCCATTAGCCGCGTAATGAGGCCGGCGCATAAATTTTGCATTGTCGACGATCCGACTGCGGGCAGGGGGGGGGGGCGCCAAGGGAAAGGTCGCGGGACAATTATTTTATCGCGAGTCTCGCCTTTCTAAGCATATTTACATACTAGTAGAAATATGTTGTAGAAATATGCGCGCATATTTTTGCAAAAATATAAACAACCCTAGTAAAGCAAAATATGTATTGACAACATGTGGTTATATATGGTCCACTTATTGATTATATAAACCTCGTGTGGGCCACGTGTTTTTAACACAGTCTTAATTGCTTTAATTTCATTGTGTATGAATAATGACCATATAAAGTTAATACAGTGACAATATATAAATTATACATGGTTATTATACAAATTCTTAGATTATGGTATAATTAAAGAAGTGTATTGTATACGAAATTATTCGTTTGACAAATTCGATAAACATTTTAAGAAATTTAATAAAAACAAATTTGAAATCTTTTAATTAAAATAAAAATATTAATCTTCTTTAATTTTCTCATAAGAATTATTGCAACCATGATTTTTGTTTTGTATTTCGAAGCACATTTAATGCGACATCTCATATTTGTCTTGAGAATCAATATAATAAGAATCGTTGAAGCATAGATTTCCTTTCGACATTACAGTCGCGGTCAATGTTCTGGCTATTGATGGTATGCGGGCAAATGGAAAGGCCGAGACATTGCGAAACTGCATAGTAATTTGGCAATAATTTATGCACAATTATTTGACAATTTTAAATATAGAAATGAGTAAATTATTAGACTTGATGTAAACTTTTTTAGCATCTTTCAAACTTTTCTTTTTAATAAAATATTGCAGTGGCATTGAAGAAATCGATAAAAATTGTTTTAAATTTAATAACTTTTTTGAAAGCACCTTTTAAATTGTTTGGTGCTAATGTTTTTAATTATAGTATTAATGTGCTTTGTTGTAATCATGAAGAAACAGTTTGTATACTGCCATCTACTTTTAATATAACGTACTGAATAGTAAGTGTAGGTATAGAATGATCATAAGGTAATATGATTTTAGGACAATAATTTCAAAAAAAAAAAA
>JABFOV010000249.1:0-45236 GCA_022817685.1 Aradophagus sp. ZL-2020
ATCCTAATATATATATTTTTATAATCTAATGCTAATTTTAATCATAAGAGATTTTAATTTAAGAAGATAAGTATTGTCTATCTTCCTGTGAACAAATGTTAGCTTAATTACATTTATTATTAATTATTAATTACATTATTACAATTATCCGAATGATAAATCAATTATCATCGAATATTGTCGATAATGTTTAGATATTGTCTACATAGTTTAGCCGTATTACTGATATCTATATAGATTCAATCCAGTGACTCTTCTTTTTGCGAGTTATTACATTTTTAAGTCAATTATATCTTAAAGAAAAATTATAAGTTGTCAAACAAATATTAAAATAATAGTACTTCTATTAATTATAATATTTTATATCATAAAATTATTTTCATACATTTTAAGGTATTCATAATAAATGTAAATTTGCTAAATGATTACTGATTAATGATTTAATCAGAATTAAATCAGAATGTTTTTCTGAATGCTTGATCGCATTGTACTTTTGACTGTGCTAATTCAAATCATACTGTGGCAGTACCTCCGAACGCATCCCAAGAGCAGTGCATCGTCTTCGTTGTTGGTGACGGTGCTAAGATGGCAGCACTGATCTTTCAATGACACCCTCTTTGAATGACACAGACCTTATCATTCGAATTGATTACGAAGGAGCTCATCATAGAGATGTTCAGTAATCCCGCGATTATTCGCATGACAAAACGTTTTTCTATCTCACTCGATCTTTTTATCTTCTTTCCTTGTCTTACTTCTCGCTTACCGTCGTTCATCGTATTTTACTTGTACCAAGTAGTTATCCGTTAATTTAATCGATATTAATTATTATTAAGTCAAAGTGTGTCGGTGTCCTTCGTCAAAGAATTACAGTTTTGAAGAACGCGCGACGGAAGTCCTTCCGGCTTCCATAAGTCACCACATGACCTGATCGATCGAGTGATCAAGGTTTGTTTATAAATTAATTTAATTTATTCAATGCAATTGTTCTTGAATTATATTTTCTTTCAAAGAGTGTGACATATTTTATGTATGAATCACCATTTGCAAATGTTTCGCATACAAGCGAAAGTGAAAGAGCATTTAAACAATTTGAATTTAAATTAGTAATGAATAGACGTTAAATATTAAACAAATCAACGCTCGTTTACTGCTTATTTTAAACATTTGTATCTCAAATGAACAGTAGAATTATTTGACGAGAAATAAAATATTTAAAACTGATTGAAGATTATGATTAGTGGCATGTGGTCTTTTTTTCAAGACAAAACTTGTCTCTCAAAAGAAGAATACAAAACTGTGTCACTTGATTTCCGTTATATTTGTTGCTGATAATCATTCAATTAGTCTCTACAGTCGCGGTATCATCGTTTCTGTTAGCGTCGATGTAAAAAAAATCCATCCATTACTCCAGTTCGAATTTTTTGTAGCATTATAAACGTCGCGCACAACTAGTCCTTTTTGTCATCATCAATTCTAACACCTAACTTGATTTACTATCCACTTGACTTGCAAACAAACTTCACAAGCGACGTTTATTGTACAATTCTGCGCGATTCTTTATTTTTACGGCAACTCGCGTTCCGTTTTACCACGCGCATTACGAGTACCTAACAGACAGGCCAAATTACATAAAATATTACACTGACATTGCTCGATTACAAAGTTGTTATCGAGAGTACGGTGAAGAAAATAATAATATGTACTTGAAGTCGTCGCAGATCGCTTCGTAGTTGCGATTAGAATACACAGCCTTTCACTAGTAATCAAACAAACGGAAGCCTATGTCAGACGTGCGGCATTGTCATCCACGTGCAATTTGCAACCGACAAAAAGAATACCTCATGCAAAGAAATATTCTCAAGTTTAATAAATAAGTCGAATCACGCCGGAAAATGGAAAAAATGAATTTTCTTATTCGTATCAATTGAAAAAAAAAAATTGGTTTCTTAAATTTAGTACTTCGATCAATTTTTTGTAACTGTCTTTGTTGTCGTTGTTCACCGTTGAATTTAATGTTATTAATATTATACATATATATATATTGATATTATTAAAAAATCAAGCACAATATCAAAATGTGGATAAGTTGTTTGTAAGTTTTCTACGGAGGAGGAAGACTAAATTCTGCCGTTTGAGGTCACGTGAGAGCGTGTAATATACGACACATGTAGCTCGCTCGTGCAACATCGTAATTTACCTCTCGTTTATAGTCTTTACCGGATTTAATAGATCACATAGAAGTAGTAGACTCGAGTCATTCGCAATACTTATATCTTAGTTTTGCGTCAACTGCTTATGTGGAAATAGGTTTTCGCGGCGTGAAACATATGTGGCTCACCAATAAGTTATTATGTATTGTAATACTTGTGGTCTGTATATAATTCAGTAACATTTTATTACATTTATTATGGCAACCTTTGTATGTATTTTTACATGAATAATTATATAAAATATTAAATTTAATAGTTTAGGACGAATGTTAAAATGAATCCATTCTTGTTCAAATGATATTTTTTCCCGTGCATGTATGACAAATTTATGGAAATAAGTTTTGACCACATAAATTGAAGGTCGAATATCATTTTATAATCCTGTAAGGCCCTGGTATGGTAATTTGAACCACTACAAAGTCATAAGGTGCAACAGTAATAGGGCCATGTAATGCGGGTCAGTTGAGAGTTGAATCAAGCAATCATTTCATCATTAAAGTGTAAATATATTATCGGAGCACGTCTTGGTTCCATTAATATTGCATTTATGATTTTAAATTCATTTGGGCTATAATAATAATCCATAAAAACAATGAGAAAAAGATTTTGTTTGAACGATCTTAATTGTAGAATTGATATTTGATTAACTAAACTGATTCAGCCGAATAGACTTATCAAATTACTAAATGATTTGATAACTGTAATTAAAGAGATTCAATCAAATCTTTTTACTCTGTATATGCTACTTAATGTATGCATTTTCTTTTCCACAAAAGTGAAGTAAACTTTATTCTCTTAAGACGTGATATTTCAAAGTAATTTCCTTACAAATTTTTTATTTTATTGTAATACATGGTAGATATAATTTGTTGTCAAATGTTCATTAAGCATTCTGAGTCGTGGTTTGACGTAATTCTGAACGTAAAAATTACGTTCGAAAAACATAAAAAGTTAAAAAGCGGAAGTGCAAAAAGTCGACCTTATTGCAAAATTGATTCACAATAAGAAAAGCTCGAATCTTCAGCTGCATGTGCGGCGATAATAATTCCGAGGTGATGTAACACTGAAAATCTTTAAGCAAAATAAATGCGGAATCATTAAGTTTTGTTCCTCGTTCCTGGTGTAAGTTAATTGTAAAATTGTTACGCAAAACGATATCCGCGAAGCTGTTTTTTTTTCTTTTGCTTCAACGAAGTGCATAATATTTTAAAAGGTCGACTCTGCGCATCACTCAATATTATCAAAACTCTGTTTTGCTAATTTCAAATGAAAATCTTTGTCTAAGAGTACAGTTCTTTGTAGTTACACGCGAGTGTTTTGTGTTTGAAATAAGTTTATTAATACACTTTGATAATTAACGGAAATACTGATAATATCGCGAACGAATATACGACTGTGAAGTTTTGCTGTCTTTTCCAATTGCACGACCAATTACACGACATATTGCTGAAATGCGAAAAAAAGAAATGCCAACGAACAGCTAAATTTCTTTGAAACTTTTTAATGCTAAATAAGGAGGAAAGTAATTTGAAACATTGTGTGCTATTTTGAATGAAATAACAGAAGTTTATCGCAGTTTTATGCACTCAGCATTATCGTGAGATTGCTCGATCGATTACAATCTACCTTTAAAGAATAACGATAAGTAAAACGATAAACCATAAAGGTGATTGATGTATCATTTATTGAATAAATACGTTAGCTGTATCACGAGAAGCGTTCATCATTAATATTTTATTATGTCTGTAATATTGTCATTGACGTTTAATCGATATTTATTCTTAATATCCTTCAACAAAGTTTCGCGTTTATTAACACATATTGATTGCGACAGAAGGCGACGTTTATTTTCATTTTAAGTGTTTCACTTAATCGTATCTGTGCTGTTTTTTAAAGGACTGCCGGAAGGATGAGCCAAACTTCAAAATGCGGATTATGTGGATTTTACCCGAAATGGCTCAAAAATTGTGCGACGACAAGAAACTTTATATGTGTTTACAGTCTGCTCGGCACAATCCAAGCGATGGCGTTCATTTACATAGTCGTAACATTAACAACGTTAGAGAAGAGATTCAAAATACCTAGTCAAACTACCGGTGAGTGATTTCAAATGAATTTTCGAACAAATCACAATCAAAAAATTGTTTGTTGTGTTTTATAGTGATAATCTGTTAATAGTCTTCTCAGCGATATGCTTCAATTGCTTTGAAAATGAACGTGATTGTAAAAACGACGTTAGTTTATTTACTTTTGCAATTAATTTTAATTGGATACTGATAACTGCCTATATTGGTTTTTTTCTTTTATCATTAAATGCTAATTTATTATATATACGGTAGAAAAAGGTTAATGATTTGTATTTATTTAGAAACGAAAAATAACTTATGGAAATTAAGGGAAATGGAACGAGATTTTTGTTTCGCTTAAAAAAAATTATCATTTACGAAATTATGTTAAACTTATAAATTTTTGAATATATGTGATGTTGTTGAAAGTATTTTACTTCTTTCTGCTCATTTATATATTACCCAATAAAAAAAGGATAATTATGTAAAGTTATATTCAATATTTTTGGGTAGTAATTATTAAACTGAAATTTCCATAGAATAATAATACTGTTGTCAATTGTTGTCAACCTCTTTTCTTAATGTGAATAAAAATGTTTCATGGCTATGGTCTTCAAACAGTTTTCTAAATACATTATTTTGTAATCATTTCATTAACCGGATCATCCGTTTCATTCGTGAGATGTGAGCCAATTAATTTTTGTCCGCACTTTTGCCAGCACATAGTTTAGTTAACTTCATGATCTACAATGTGTAGCGTGTAAAGAGCAACACATCATAATTGGTGAATGATAACATTTTTTACTATTTATTGCAATATCACTATAATATTGAAGTGATAATGCGATGTTTCTACCACGTCACTAACAACACTTGTCTCGAAATATACCCTTATGTAATACCTTGTGTATTTTTACTCAAACAAACTATAATTTAAAATGAAAATTATTAATTGCCACGCACTGAGAAAATTTGTTCTGTTTGCAACAACAAAAAATTAGTTACGTCTACTAAAGAAATTTTCAAGCTCAAAACTTGATGCGGTAATTGTTTATTAAATAAAATGTACACATTTGTTCCAAGTAATTTTATGTTACATTTGAATTGCACTGATATTTACAATTTCCATTAATGATTCGAAAATTTTAATAAGGTTAACAATTTCAAAAGGATTTCAAAAGAAAAAAATAATAGGTAAGTAAAAATTCTTACTTGAATATGTTATCTTGAAAGATGCAGAACAATTCTGTTTGATATTGTATACACAATGTGTACATCAAAATCACTAAATAGGGATCTAAATTACAAGTATATTATACAAGACGACAGATCTGTGTCAAGATAAACAAATCGTGTTAGTTGAAATAGTTTATTCACGGTTTATATGACAGATAGTTGTCATTTTTGTTATGAATAAAACAAAGTAACAGAAGAAATGAGCGAGACGAGTAGCATTACACTTATCAGTGCACAACTCATTTAATAATTATCGCCAAGTCAAAGTTTCTGGTACCATAATGACGATTGCGTTATTAAATACAAACGTAGGTAACTCAGTTACCCAAATGTTGCAACTGCTCACGTTGCCATAAAATATAGCAATGTAAGCGCGACTAATCATTATTTATGGTTTAAGAAGATACCCGACTCACGCATTTTGTTTCACTTTATCTCCGGCTGACTTTGTGTAATTATGAAAAGTACTTTTCCATGCCTTTACAAGCAATCATACAAATAGTGCTTATATAATCGGAATTAATCTTATCGTTTACTTAATAATCTACATCTGTAAAAATTAAATGTCATTCTTGACGATTTTTCCCGGTGTTTCAGGCATCATATTGTCGGGAAACGAAATTTCTCAAAGTTTATCCATGGTACTGACGTACTATGGAGGTTCTGGTCATCGTCCAAGATGGATAGCCACTGGCGTCGCCTGCAGCGCATTATCGTGTTTAGTGTTGGCTTCGCCACATTTCATTTATGGCGCAGGAAAGGACGCGATGGCGCTGACGAAGGAGTATTTGAACCAAACTTTACTCAACAAAACCGTTGATAGGGATCTTCCACTTTGTCCTCAAACAAACGCCATTGATAGTTGCGACGAGGAAGCTGAAGCAGACGTGAGCGTCGTGCCACGACTGCTTATATTTCTCTCGCAATTTATATTAGGGATTGGTACCACCCTGTATTATGGATTAGGTCAGACTTACTTGGATGATAACACGAAAAAGAAGAATACGCCCCTCTTATTGGGTATAATATTTTATTTATCGATTTACCTTTAATCACGAACAATGGTTTGAAAAAAAATCTTAATGTCCTCGCGAACATCTAAATTAATGATTCATCGGAGATTATACAATTTAATGATTTCAATAGACAATTTCAGCGAGATGTGAGTTTGGATAAATCAGAAAATAATCTTATATCCACTGTATTTTGACAACTAAAATAAAAAACGGGATTATGATCCTTACTTTTTTTTACAACTCTTACACACTGTTACACAATCTATTTATGTTTCATGAAAGATAAAGGTAAGGACCGTAATCCTATTCCAGACAGTTTTATTATGTTTGCTTTCAACCAGAATTAACTGGTCACTGAAACCCGACATTTTAATCAATTACTTAACATTTCTATGAAAATTACTTCCGTTTAAATGTTTGATTTTTCAATTTATTATACTCTCGTATAATTGTTTAAGAGACCAATAATCCGTCATAAATTCGTGATATCTAACCATTGTATAATCTGCTTCAACAAAAAAAAAAAAAAAATGAAATTATGCTTCCTCGTTCTTACTGTTTTTACTCAAAATTGTAGGAATCACCTTCGCGTTAAGAACAATTGGACCAGTGGTTGGTTTTGTACTTGGATACGCTTGCTTATGTCTATACATAGACCCAAGTCTGCATCCAGTGATTGAAAAATCCGACCCAAGATGGCTAGGTGCTTGGTGGCTTGGATGGATTATCCTTGGCGCTGCCATGGGATTATTTGCAATCATGATGGCAATGTTTCCTCGAGATCTTATCAAAGCTAAGAAAAAGGTACGATGCGCATTTATAAATAACTTTAGCGATAAGTTGTATAATATCGAATTTATCTTTGCTTGGCTTTTTTACTAAAACAAAGCCATTCTCATTATGCCGTAATGACAACTAGATTTTGATCTAGCAGAACGGAGACAAGCCTCAAGTAGACGAATTAGCTTTGAAGGAAAGAAATAAAGCAATCGAAGCAAACAAAGCTGCTGAAAACTCGCACGAACCAACTCTGAAAGATTTCCCAAAGGCATTTAAAAGAATACTCTCTAATAAGATTCTCTCGTGCAACAACGTCAGTGCAGTTTTTTATATTTTAGGAGCTTCAGCATACATTACTTTTTTAGCAAAGTATCTTGAAGTACAATACAATACATCGCCAGGTGGCGGAACAATATTTTCAGGTACGTATTGCTTTCTCGGTGTTAGACCTTACACAACCCTAATTCCTCGTCTGTTTTCTTTTTAATGACACGTTCTTGCTATCTTGTAGGCCCCATCACACTATTTGGTATGGTCATGGGATTTATCCTGTCTGGTTGGGTAATCAGCAAATTTAAACCTGGACCCAGACCTTTGCTTGCCTGGAACGTCATGGTGGGCTGTTTCTTTGTAGTAGGTCAAATTGGGTTCATGTTCATGAGTTGTCCAGGAGCAAAAATCCAAGGTGTTGATTTAGATACAATGGAGTAAGCATCTTTCGATATAATTTATAGTATCATGATTTGGTCTGGACATCTAAGAATTTTTCGATCAATTCTAAATGCATTAATTTCTAGAATCAACTTGACATCAACTTGTAACATGGACTGCAATTGCGGAGTGAAATATGATCCGGTTTGTCACGAGCCAACAATGACGACGTTTTTTTCAGCTTGCCATGCTGGTTGCAAAACCGTAATGAATGACCAGGGTGAATTCACCAACTGCAGTTGTATTGACGACGAAGTAGTAGCAGGAGCAAGCTCGAAAGATATTTATCATTTAGACAATTACGATCTCCAAATCAACAAGGTCAAGTCGGGGATGTGCCAAACTGATTGCCGGTTACCGTTTCTCATCTTTACGATCGTTACATGCCTGGTGCAGACATTGGCGTGTTCCGGTAGAATAGGAAATATACTAGTCAATTATAGATGTGTGGCCAAGGAGGACAAAAGTTTTGCTCAAGGCGTGACCATAATGATCATATCCCTGTTTGCCCTTATTCCTGGACCCATCATTTATGGTGCCATTATTGACTCCACTTGCCTTGTATGGGATTATTCTTGCGGAGAAAAGGGTAACTGTTGGTTTTACCATAAAGACAAGTTTCGAAATTACGTGAATATATCAGCTGCCAGTAAGTATTCTATTTTAAATCCATCAGTTATATATTATACTCTGAATCAGAGTTTTTTTTTCATAAGTACTATTATCATATCTCTTTGTATTAATCTTATAAAAACTGCCCTGATAGAACAGATATAACAATTTTTCATAGGATATTTTTAATCAAATGAAAGTTGAAAGAGACTCAGAAATATTCCGTAAGGAATTTTATTTTAAAAAAAGTTCAAACAGTGCAGTGCAATGTAAAAAAAAGATAGAAAAACCTTTACAAAATTTAATATTTAGAAATGTAAAGTAATCGACTATTACAACAACAATAAAATTTCAGGCTTGACATCAATTGGTGTTCTATTCGACATTGCCGTTTGGTATCTTGGCAAGAACCTTGATCTTTATGGAGACGATGATGAAGATAAACGACGTGATTTTATAACGGATGATTTTCCGGGTATTATGAAAGAAAAGTCGAAATATTATACTCAGGAAAACAATTTAACGAATAGCGTAAAGAAAAACGCAGATGCTATTTTTAAGAAGATTGACGAACACTTGGAAAAGGAACAAGTAAAGTTGCAAAACAGTACCGTACGGAGGGACTCTAAGAAAGACGATCATTTGGTGCATAATCATGACAATAACATTCCCAATTGACCAATTCAGTGTTCTTCAAGTCATGGTTAAAGAATTAATGTCTTATCGTGCGTTGATAATTTATTTTCTTTCTTTTTTTATTTATTACGTTCGCGAAAAATAGGTCCGCAAAATAAGTATTATTCATAATGTTATTATTTCTTTGTACATTTATTTGTAACTTGTTCGTTGCATACTTTTATACACCACAATTATCTTGTTATATTAGCACGTTGCCAATAATCATAAGAACTTTATTGATATAATGACGAAATACGTGTAGTCAACGATTTAAATTGAAACTACATTAAATGAAATTGTATATACTTATATTAGACTTGAACATCGAATGCAAATTATTTGCTGTTAGGTTTTTTTAAATGATGTAAATTCATTTATGAATTGAACAAGCGAAAAAATTCCTTATATGAACAGAAAGTGTTTTTAAAGCCACTTTACAAACTAAAATTTCATAAAAGTGAAGTAACAGTTTTCTATTTTATAATTTAAAATATTATTGGAAGTCTATAAATTATGTGATATTAGTGTAATTCAATATTTTCTTTATAACCTAATTTTTTTGAAAACTGTTTGTTGTAAAGCAACGCTTCGCTCATAGTCAATTTAATAATTTTCTTTATGAAATAATTTTGTAAAATGAATGTGTGTGCGTACTTGTACTTCGGTGTAATTGTGTCTGAAGAACATACAAAAACATAGAAGTATTAATATTTTATTAAAATATATCTTCTTTTTATTACCTAAATCAAAACTGAACAAGGTTTTCAACATTAATGCATTGCACAGTTCTTAAATAAGTATATTCAGAGCAATTCAACTTATAATTTTCCAAAATAGTAATAAACCAGAAAATAAAATTCTTCATTTAGTGCGAATTTGGAAAAACGGATTTAAAGACAATTGTTGAAGATAATAATAAATCCAAAAATCAGTATCTTTCATCGACGCAAATTTAAAGAAGCCTTTAAGAATGAATCTGAAGACAAATTGAAAGTATTACCGTAGCGCGAGTCGGACGATTAGAAGAATAGATGGAAAAAAGCAGTGTAATCCCGTGTCTTGGGTTGCCAGAGGGTAGCGCCCGGTGATACCGGTGCTGGCGTGGGATTAAGTCGAAGAAACGGGTAAGAAAGAGTAAAGGCCCGGCCGAGTTTTTGTTTGAAAGCCTTTCAATTTTTAAGCTCCGCTTAAATCGGTCGTTTTCATAAATTTGCCCCGCGAACATTCGCACAGGGAAAATGCTTTTTTCGTCGATCGGCCGAACGACGGACGCCCATACAAATTAGGGTGGATTAGATTGTGACTCCTCGTCCGTTGCGTCATCTTAATTACTTCTCGATGATTATTCAATATCATTGAAGCAGACTTTACGTTCGCAAATTTTGCGCCGGTTTGATCTGGTCGCCACGATGTAGCTTGGCGTAGGTAGCTTCATCAACGACAGCATGTAATAATCACAATGTGGGTCCAGCATTTATTAGAGGCTTTGACGAAATTTACGATGCTTATCAAATACGGCTCGTAGATTGCTTGAGTATACTTGCGTACTGACAAATAAAGCGCGAAAAAGTGTCTTCTTGCAAATCACTCTGTTTTACGCTGATACGCCGAGATTTCTAATTCTGCGATATTTTCCGCTTGTCATCGAAGAAATTTGAAGCATTTTCTTATTAATCTACACATCTGTCAAGCTCACGTCGAGTTTAAGTTATCAAATAATAGACTTCTATAATCATTCTGTCGAATCAAATCGATCTTTTAAAAATGTATTATAATTTGTTTTGTGATACAAAATTGCAAAATATCTTAATTCACTTCTCCATAAATACTTCCAAATAATCGCAATTCGAGAAATCAGTTTTACAATTTAAACTGGTGAATTAAATGATCATTATATTGTTAATGTAGAAACATATTCTTATTGGTATTTTTGTGTGCTTTGAATATTGTTACCGAAAAATTAATTTTCGGGCAGCAGACCAACTTAAGAGGCAGAAAAACTGAAAGACAAAAAGAGATGAGCAATAAGAGAGCGGAGAAAGGGAGTAAACAAGTTGAAAATATTTGTTCGGGACAAAATGAACGTTGACGTGATCTCGGTAAAATACTTCATCACGGTTCATTGGCAATTTGGTTACGAAAGGAAATGAAATTATAGCAATTAGCCAAGCAACTATTAGCGTCGTAGCTATTTGGCGTGCCATTAAGCTGTGCGAGGATATAGACGAAAGAGTCGGAGGCGCACAGGCGCGTGCTCATGTGTGAGCGCGTACACATAGATTCAGCTCCATTAAATCATAACGGGCTCACAATATAAGGCTAGCTAGACTCGTCATCTCTTCTCGTCCCGTCGTAGATCTGACCTATATATACACCTAAACCTATATTGCATTCTGTGCTGCAGTCGCTGCTGCCCAGCAGATATTAAGACACTTCAATTATCAACAATTGATTCTTACATTTTGGTGTCTATAACATTTTGTTTTCATTAATTACTTGAATTATATTTTTTCTTAATAGAAATCTTCTTAAAAGTTATAGAAACGTTCAATGTATGTTAAAAAAGTTTACCGATGGCTATGTGATATTTGAGACAAAAAAAATATACATGTATATTTAATACATCGTATTTTTAAACGGAATAAAATTAAAAAAATACATATAAAAAAATGTAAAAATCGTATGATTAACGTTTATACTAATACTGATCACGTAATTCTTCATTATTTTACGAATTCCGTCGCTTTGTTTATTGTCTATCACACGTTTTCGTAATTAATTTGATGCTGTAAAAAACAGAGTTTGACGACCGAATTCAGTAGACGAAAGTTAAGCGTCAACAAAATTACTAATTAATATTTCACAAATATTACTTGTGGGCATGCAACTATCATCACAGTAAATATTAAATCTTCGATTTTCTGGAATATAACTCTAATGACTACACTTTTCAGTGTAAAGATATTCTATGCATTTTGAAAGTGCAGTAGTATTTTGATTTTATTTAGGGACTTTCTTAATTTAAATTTTACATCGAATTCTTTATCTGTATTAATTACATTCAACTATACTTTAAATCGAATGAGAAGTACCTAAGCACCTTAATTTATGAAAAACAATTAATTTAAATCACGTTGACGATTCTAAGATAATCTACGCCGGTTGGATCAATGTTGACTCGACTAACGGATGACCGGTGAATTTTATTTGAATCAACGTTAATGTCTTAACATTGACTCAGGTCAGTTGAATCAGAGATCGCCAACGCTAATTCAACGTCTTTCGCTTCAATGTTAAATCGCCTAAGGGCTTAGATGCGTAACGCTGCAACAGCTTCATCATTAACTAAATTTTTTTATATGTACGATCTTTTTCGCTAGCTCAACCATCAGCATTTCAAACTAAGCTAATAATCTCCGACGTGGTAGCATACAGAGATGCGAACCACCCCAAAAGAAACGCGATCGTGTTATCGAAAACGGTTCGCCATTGCGGTGCAGCGCATAATGCGTCGCCGGGTTGTTACGCATGTTGAATAATTAGCCAGCTAACTATAAGCCGCAGGCTAAAAGCACAACACAACGCGTAACATTAGTACAATTCCCGGGCTCCCCACCTTTGGTCTTCTTATCAACCTACTTGAACCGATTTCGTCTCATTGCCACTAATGTCGCGCGCGGTTCAACGCGGTTCGTCAAATTGACATCGGGCGCGCTCGCAGCCTCGTCTAGTCGCAAGTGGCAGCTCTTTAGGCCTAGAGTGGGGGCGGGGAGCGCGTCTTTAGCGCCGCGACGTGGAAGTTCGTCTGGCCTCAAGACCCGGGGTTCTTGGACCGGCGAATTGGTAAGCCGTCGACGAGCGCGATGGCACGAGCGTGCCCCAGCAGCGCCAGTGCTTGAAGGATGCAAACCCGCGGCCAGAATCGGTGTAATGAAGTGACAAGTGTGCGCCTGGACGCTCGCCGTTATCGTGGTCGGCTGTGTTTCGACCGCCGAGGTCGATAGTATTGATAATACCGGATTGAGATCAAGGGAAAAACGAGGATGCGCGGGGACTCTCAGTAGTCTGGGAGGAGCGCGAACAACTGATTGGGACCGCGAGTCGCGAGCGAGCCGCGAGTCGACATGAATGACGCCAAGAACTCGAAGAAGGGTGCGAACAATGCCAACGAAAAGAACGGCCCGGAGAGTGTTAACCTTCTGAGGGTGCCTTCCACCCCGCCAACCACCCCTACGACACCCACGCGCGAGCTCGAAGATGTGGTGCGTGACCTGCCCATCACGGACGACACCGCCTGCGGCATTTGGTGTCTTCGCGGGCCGACGCTCCAGCGGTTCGCCAATAAAAAGGCCTACGTCTTCCTTTACGGGATCTTGGGCTGCATCTTCTCGGCGAGCTACGCATATTTTAACGGCACCATTACCACCATCGAGAAGAGGTTTAAGATACCGTCAAAGACGACCGGTGAGTCTCACCGACTGTCAAATTAGACCTTCAATATCAAAAGTCACAGTTCAATGTCTGTAGACAAATACCCAGATGATAATCTGTCATTCTTCAGAAGTTGATATTTGGTACAAACTACTTGCTGACAATCACTTGCTTCGTTACCTTTTTTTCTCCAAAATATTTATTACAAAAACGACTTTGAGGTTTTAAACTGAAGTTTCTAAATGGAAGGAGGTTTCTAACTTTGAGATCTTAAAATGGAACATTCGTTTTTGCAGAATGGTTTAAAGAGCTGTTTCAAATGCGAATATGATATTAAGATTTATGTCTTGATTTGAATGTGCACATTGCGAAGATGTGAAGATGAATGTCGGCATGAGTTGAAATGATTCGTAAATTTTACCATGTTTTCAATAACCGATGACGCATTATTATTATTATTCATATGAAAAATTTTAATCTTGATGGAAATATTCAGTGTAGATATTCAATTACTGTAAAAATTACTTTGAGAAAAGTGTCTTAATGTAAGTCCGGTTTTCTTAATTTATTCACCGGCATCTGTAATTTAGACAACATCTGCTGACTAATGATCATGATGATATCTTATTTTAAGACACGACTTGCTTTATTTTAGACCTTTTTGTCCAAGATTTTGTATTTTTAGAGTAAAAAGATGAAATAAACATGAAAGCAATTGATATATTTATTAATCGTATGTAGGACGTCTTAACAATTAAATAACGTCTCTTTTTAAAATCTCAATTGACTCTATGTTTAATATCAGATATCACCGGAAATAAAGGTCAAATTTAAGATTACTATTCGTATTAGTATTCAACATACTGATACCTATAATTCAAGGAAAATACGTTTCATTCTGTCGCGTCAAATATATTTATTTTGTTTCCAAATATAACAAACCCTGTTGTTTTTCAAATAGTTTTAACTTCCTTTTGAGATTCGTAAAACTGTGATATATTTTTGAATGTAAGAAACAAATATTTGGTTTATTAATCAATATTCAATATACGTTGTAGTAATATTTGTTATTCAAAACAAATACCGTGTCGTTAAAGCATATGAAGTATAGTTCATTCTTTAACGAAATAAATCTGAAATACTTTAAGTACAACTACATTTTTTGTATCCTACAGTAAATCGAATCACACATAAAAAATTTCTTCAAGTAGAAATCAATAGACTGATCAATTTGTGATTAAGTGATAACTGTAAAAAGTCTCGGAACGTTCCTCGTAATTGAGTCTTCTTTGTCCATTATCAACAACTTTTATCTGCTACTATTAATGAAAACAAGTTGTATAACATAAAATTTGACAAGTTACAATATCATTGCTTACACCATTTGAGGAGATAGATATAAAGTTATCAAAAAAAAAAAATATTAACGAAACTATTTGTTTATACAGGTATCATCACTGTAGGGAATGATATATCGCAATTATTTGTTTCTGTGTTCCTTTCGTATTACGTTGGACGAGGGCATCGGCCAAGATGGATTGCCATCGGAATTTTCAGTGTAAGTGCGTTTCAAAGTTTTCAAAGTACCGATTTCTAAGTTACAATCTTAAACATTCAGATAAGATATATGCTTTTATTGGTATGCATTTCTTAAAGTGTAAAAAAGCTAAATAAATTTGTTAAACTTCTTATACAAAATGCAATATCAATATTTTTATCGATTAGAAAACATTGTTTTCAAGTCATGATTTAATGGGACATGAATTAAAAATTCAGCAATTAGTATTAAAGATTTTACACGTATTTAATTGAAAAATACATTCAATTCAAAAATGCATGAATGCATTGATTGCCATAAATTACTTCAAATAAAATTGTACAAAATAAGACATTTCAGTATGCATAAAATAATTTGACATAATTGTTATACGGTCGAATGTTGTGATGAAAAAGCCACCTCAAGAAAAATAGATTATTACGAAAATGTCTATTTGTAATAGTCACATTCGTTCGTTCGTTTCGTCTCGCCAGTGCTTAATTAAATTATGGGGCACTGAAATCGTACCTACACTCATTCACGAGGCTAGCGAATATGCTACCCAGCCTCACGTCACTGCAAGTTTCATTCATTGGACAGCGAAGAGGTGACCGTGTGCCGTACTTTCTTGCAGTTATAGATGTGCGTGTCACTAGTGTTATCAGCTGATCGTTTTCAATTTACGAATTGTCTAATTGAAATAATGGCAATCGAAATGAGACACAACATTAATTGCCACTCATTTGGTACTATTGAACAAAGTCACGTTTATTTGTAATTTTCAAAATGAGAGGCAGATAGTCCTTTCCCGATTCTTAATAATTTTATTAAAGTACATTTTTTCTCAACCCGCTGTGCGAAAAGGATTAAGTCTGATAATTCGTAGAAAAATATCTTCTAAATTTCTCTTTGCATCGCTATTTGTCTAGTTATAAATAGACTTAAATCACCCAATATGATGCTAGCAATAAAATTGCAGACATTCTTAATTATTTTCACATAAAAAGGACGGTAGTGTTACAGTTTTATAAGATATACGTGTAATTTATCTTGCCTTCAATGTTTGTCACTTTCAGCTGATATAATCGTTGACTTAGGTTTACTTATATACGTGCAAAGATGACATTAAGCTTGCTAGGTAAATATTTGAGCAGATTCGAAATGACACAAATGAAAGAAAAACTGTTTTTTTGTTAAAGACAATTCTATCAAAGGAAAATTTTCAATCTCGTGACGGGGCCTTTCTTTTCTGAATCGTAATGAACGGTTTCCATTGGATCATTGAACATGTTCCCGTTCGACTGTTATCGTGTTTAAGTTTCTTAAATCAAACACTTTATAAATAAAGAATGTATTTATTTTTCGTATCAACGTTGCCCATGAGTTAAGAAAATGTAAATGTATATTCTTAATTATAACAAAAATGATGATATAGGCACTTTTTAAAACGTTTGTCTTACACTTTATCAAATACAAATTCCTTTTGCATTGAAAACATTTTCTCTTTAATAATTCAGCAAATATATTTTTTTCTCAGCGCAAATTTTATTTTAATAAAAATTTAACTTTTTATTGCTTGAATTTTTTTACTATTAATCAATAATAATTATTGAATTAATCACGATTTGAATTAATTATTATTCCATAATTATTATAAAACTCGTTTTTTAACGATTTTATTCATTAATATTAAATAAAAATTTTAATTAACAAAAAATTGTAGTATATTTCTTTGATTTCTTATTATTGCAGGTGGTATTATTCTGTTGCTTAACAATGCTACCACATTTTTTATACGGTCCAGGTCAAGATGCTCTTTTGTTAACAAAGGAATACGGTGCAAAAAGTCCGAACGCTACAAATTCCTCAGTGATACCAGACAAAATTAGGAAATTTTTGTGCAAAACTGGTGATAATCAAGGTCCTGACTGTGAGGAAGCTGACGGCAACTTTGCTCCGCAAGTTCTGCTTTTCATCGCGCAATTAGTATCTGGCGTCGGAGGATCTCTTTATTATACTTTGGGAGTGTCGTATATGGATGACAATATACAGAAGTCGAAAACCCCAGCTTTAATAAGCTTTTCGTACTTCTTACGAATGCTGGGTCCAGCCATCGGTTATGGTCTAGCATCTTTTGCCTTAAAATTCTACATAAGTCCAACTTTAACGCCAACAATCACAACCCAAGATCCGAGGTATTTTATTGTAAAACAATTTTTATTAAAAATCTATTACAATTACACCTTTCTTACTATAAGATAGTAAAATTGTAAATTTTGAGCATAACGGACTATCATTTTCAGATGGTTGGGAGCCTGGTGGATGGGTTGGATTATACTTGCAATCCTGCTTTTCATATTCGCCAGCTTGATAGCTCTATTTCCGAAGACGTTGCCGCGAGCCGCGGCTAGGAGGGTGTTAGCGCTTGAACGCAACAAGTCATCTTCGAGCATCAAGGACACGGCTGAAGAACAAGAACTACCGACTTCACTAAGCGACATGCTCCGAACGTTTAAGCGACTGGTGACCAACACCACCCTCATGTGCAACAATCTCGCGGCCGTGTTCTACTTTCTCGGATATATGCCCTACTGGATTTTCATGCCCAAGTACATTGAAACGCAATACAAACAGTCGGCCTCGTTCTCATCGCTGATCACCGGCACGGTCGGCCTAGTTTTCAGCGCGTTCGGCATTCTACTATCTGGTCTGGTCATCTCCAAGTACAAGCCCAAAGCGCGATACCTGGCTGCTTGGAACGTAATGGTAGGGGCTATTTCGGTGATGGGTATGATCTCGTACGCGTTCTTAGGATGTCCAGCAAACGATAATCAGATCATGATACAAAACGACGGAGCATTGAAGACAAAGTTGCCATGTAATGAGCATTGCAAGTGCGACTACGTGACGTACAATCCAGTTTGCTCCGAAACTGGCCAAACATACATCTCGGCTTGTCATGCTGGATGCACTAATTTGAAAGTAAGTAGACAAGCCGTGGTTTTAATTACTGAATATCAATAAATGAAAGAAGGTTTGGTTTGTGGGTGTTACATTTACTCGGCGTAAATCGCTGTGAGATTAGATTCGTCCGAGCGAAACTTTGATTTTAACTAGGTTCGCCACGCGATGCTGTACTGGACACGTAACGCACGGTAGAGAGTGACCGTTTAATCGTGTCAAGATAAACTAACGTAAGCATGTGCAGCTGGGTCGACGGTCGATCATACTGTAACGTTATATTCGTTGCATAGATGGCTCTGTATTGAATAAATTTTTACGCTGATCTAGATTTGTCGGCGGAAAGTGAAGTGTTTATAAAATGCGATAAACAATCAAGACTGCGGTCGTTGAAAGGATATATATATTTTTTTTAATAGCAAATCTTTAATACGGCAGTTTTAACACGAAACTTTTAATAACAAGGTTTCTTTCACATGGAGTTCTATTTCATTGAACTTTCAATAGAAGAATATAAGTTTAAAGTCAAATATAACTCTGGTTGAATCGCTATCGTAATTTTATTTATAGCTTTATATTATACATTTCATAATAATCAAATAATTTTGCTCAAGTTTCCATAAAATTATTCAGGGTTTACCTGCGTTATAAGCAATGTACAACACCATTTCTGGTCTTTTCAGATAAACGATAAAGGAGACAAGATGTATACAGATTGTAGTTGTGTAAATCCCGAGTATTCTCTAATGTTATCACATGTTTTAAACAACGATAGCGCATTCCATACTGAACTGCCTATTGAAGAAAAAACTACCAGTTGGGCTCAGACATTTGGCACTGCAATCCCTGGCTCTTGCACAGTAGATTGTGTCAACAAATTTTACATATTTTTGGCGGTAGTCTGTTTACTCAAATTCAGCGGCGCAACTGGAAGGGCATCCAATTTCTTGGTCTCCGTAAGATGTGTCGATGAAAAGGATAAAACTGTCGCCATGGGTTTTGGATTAACAATAATGAGTCTATTTGCATTCATTCCATCTCCGATTTTGTTTGGATACATTTTAGGTAAGACAAATGCGTATATGCTTGAAATTGAGATTCCATGACAGAGGAATATAAATTTAATTTTGTTTTAGACAAAACCTGCTTGGTGTGGGGTAAAACTTGTTCCGGCACGGGAAATTGTTGGCTTTACAACGGTGAAAGTCTTAGATATTTATTGAATTTCACAGCAGCAAGTGAGTATGAATTTACTGATAGAGATTCAAATAAAACAGTGCTATAAAATTATATATATTTGATCATGATTTTGGTGTATAAAACATTCAATATATCTTTTAGCGTTCGCATCGATGGGTACGGTATGCGATGTAGGAGTATGGTATTACGTCAAAGATGTCAAAATTTTCGAAGAAGAAGTTGAACTTGAAGACATTGCTGAAGAACCAGGTGAAACATTGTGAGAAACTTGAACTCGGTAAAACGTGAACCAAATTGTGTTACTTCCATTTGGAAGATAATAAGAGCATTTTACAAATGCATATTACAAAGTGGACTGCAATTGTAGAGGTGAAATAATGAAGATCGATGAATAAAGACTTTGAAAGTACCTTAATATTTACGTCCAACAGTGTTATATACAGTGACACACATTAGAAACATAAACATGGATTTCGATTCCCAATGAGCAATTATTACTCTTAATTTGAAGAATTTCTTTTACTCGATGAAAAGTTTCTTATGTGTAAAAAATATTAATTATAAATTAAATTTTCAGATTTTTTATCGTACACAGTAATAAAATGTGTTTGTCACTTTTAAAGTTCATTATTTCATTTAATTAATCATCGTACAGATATTAAATATATCTTTTAAATTAATGCTAGGGCGAATAATTATTTAATATTAATTAATTGTATAAGTAATTAATAGTATATAAATTTCTAATTTACGTTTGATGCGTGAAGTCAATTTGTAGATACGAATATTCAAATATATATATAAATATAAAAATTTTGTCTGCTACCAGCAGAATGTAAAGAAAAATGAAGTTGTATTATTGTTATAATTATTTTGTGATACAAATACAGTGATTTCGAAAAAAAATCATTTAATCATTTAATGTTATATATTACAAAAATATCAGAGTTACATTTATTTATTCAGATTTAATTTTGATGAAATGTAGAAAATCAAAAACGACATTTTTAGTTACTTCCTAGAAAGATACATACTTGAATCATTCACAAACTTAAAATATTTTTATTTTAAAGTTAGTTGGGTGAAATTCAAAAAAGTAATGACTTAATTTTTAACAAAACATGTTTATTAATAAAAAACTATAAATGTGCAGTTTATTACATTGTCAGTCATTCGAGACGTCTACTCATAAAGGTTCGATTATTTTATTACTACTGTCACCGATCAATGTATGTAATCTAAAATACTAGATAATGAAGTTTTTGAATAAAATTATTGAGATCATAAAAATACCAGTATAATGATAAAATAATTATTAGTATGATTGATGTATGGTAATCGTAATTATTCTAATGACCATATTGACAGTACAAAATTATGGAACTTTATGGTAAATAATGATGTTGATCGGATCTTTTTTAGTAAGACGCGATTATATCAAAGTATATTATTTTATTTATTGTACTTGATCATGTTATTCAATTGCGATAATTGACGATACTAGTAATGTGATAACCGATACATTTACCTTTTCTTCAGGTATAATCGGTTAACTAATTGCATGTTTAGATACAACATACAATAGGGAACAAGTTATTCTTCGGTTACTTAAAATATTGTAATAGAATATGGTTTTCATGATTGTATAGTAAATAATTTACAAACAACATAAAGAAATCAAACACAAACAACTTCAAAGATCAGTTGTAATTGCGCTGCTTTTAGAGTGACTTCCAGTAGTACTAGTAGAAGTTTTCGAGCTCAAACTTTCTTTCGAATTACGTCTCCTAAGTGATTGACGAGGAGTACTGTCTGAAATGTTCTGTAAACTTCCAAATCCAGACGACTCCTGATCTCTCGATGGTGGTCGAACTAATTTCTCCGTCAAATCATAATGCGTTTTTTCTATGTCCGATAAAATGCGCATTTCATCTAGCGACCGCATAAATAATTTCGAACAATCTAAATTATTTATCTTGCTTTCGAACTGATATCCCACAATCGAGTCGTGAGATTTATCAAACATCTTTGATTTGCTGTATTCACTCTCGTAATTACTCACAACAGGTATTCCAATTTCATTGAAGTCACCTTGTGATTTTGTTAATTCCGATGATTTTGAAATTTTCGATTCTTGTTTAAGTGAAGATTCACCGTCATTGATCATCGTCTTGTAACCCCTCGCTTTTCTCGGGTCTTCATAATCATCAGGATTAGGAAAAGTTTTTTGCTTTTGAATTGATTGAGTTTTATCAGATTTACTTGGTATTCGCTGACGCGATTTTGGACCATAGTTATACAAATCGTTCCCTGTATCTGAATCCAACTCAAGTGGTTTGTATGAAATTTTTGATTCCGTACTTTCACTGAAAACATTACTTTCGTCACTCGAAGCATTCAAGTCTTCCACTTTATTTTTATTTTTTGACAAAGATACGTATAAAGAATTCGGACGTAAGTCTTTTGCGTATGAGACATTTTTGCTACTTTCAGATTCTGCATGTTTTAAAGATGCACTTCGGACTTGATTGACCTTCTTAACTTGAGGTTCTTCCGGAACTGGTGCTTCTGAAGTACTTGGTTCATTATCATGTCTAGCCGTTTCTGAATATTAATATAATTCCGTTAGTGAAGCGAATACGATTAGAAGGATATAGATTTTTATTAAACAAACAATTCTATACTGCAAATTTAACTGTTTTAGTAATTCTAAACATTAAAAACGCATTTATTTTTATTAGTGAACGAATTTCAGGTAAATTGAATAATTACCACTGATATTTTGACCGGTAGTTTCAGCTTCTGGCTGAAGTAACGGCTGAACCTGCATGGCTTCCTGCTCTTCTTGCTCTGGTTCTTCTTTATTAATTTCATAAAGTTTCAAGTCTTTGCAAAAGTAACAAACTGCAGCTTTGAATATTGCTCCTATAAGCAAGAACGCTGCAGTTGCAAAACAAAGGTAGTTTCCAAAAGTATCTGAATGAAGTCGACACATATGTTTGTCTAAACCCCAAAATTTGCAAGTAGTATCACCAAAAGCATCGTAAATCAGTTTGCCTGGAATCTGAATAAAAAAGGCCATCCAAGTCATCCAGAAAGCTATTGTAAGTGCTTTATCTTGGACGTAAGCGCTTCGCAGATTTACTAAAAAATCTCCAACTATGCTGGAAGCTATCAGAGAATACGCCATAATGGTCACTATCTGTCGAGGTGAAAAGAAAAAATGATTGAAATTTGAAATTTCAAAACAAATCGATGGTTAGATTGAACTATATTCTTACTTCAAATATTATCCATCCGGTTTGGCAATTGCTAGACTCGCAAGAACCTTCGGTTGCTTTCAAATTTCCTTTGCCTGTTAAATCCTCAACACATGTACATTCATCGTAAGATCTGATACCTTGTAAAACATTTGTCACGCTACACCCAGCGTAACAGGCACTATAAAAAGTGAATTTGCCATTGTTGTCGCAAACTGGTCGGAAATCAGCGTCCTTCGTGCATCGACAGTCGTGGTTACAATAATTGACAAGTGCGAAACTAAAATTGTGATAATTAATGATAATTTGTCAGTAACCATTTTTCTGCGTGTATGATAAAATAAACTTCAAAAGAGAAATATTGAATTCACATATTATATTTATCCCCAACGATGGGCCGTTTATTGCAATCGTTGAATGCAAGTCCAAAAATGATGATACTTGTGGCGAGAATCACAACGAAATTGTAACCAACTAAAGAGATAGCTTTAGGTTTTGTTTTGGCAATAACTAAACCAGAGATAATTACAGCAAAACCAATTATTAAAGGCTTCAGAGTATCTACAACCCACAAATAAATTAGCTTAAAACAAAATTGATAATCGAAATTGTTGAATTTCTATCAAAGATTATAAATTTTTTTTTACTTGTTACTGATCTACTTGTGATTGGATCATTAAATCCCAGCAATAAACCATTTGGTCTTGGAACGTAAAATCTCGCTTCCAAAAATATATTTTCTTTCAAGACGAAATTGTATATTGCCATTGCACAGAACGCAGTAGATACAACATTGAAAATAAGAATTTTATTTTTCAAAATTCTTAAAAGCGACGGCAAAAAGAATGTGCTGCCGACCTTTTTTACCGGCACATTATAACGTTCAATGTTTCCAGATTCATTAAGTATTTTGTCAGCAGCTTGTTCGATTACCTAAAAAGACAACAGCTATTTTATAAAAATATATTAAAAGTGTTTTCATATTTACACACAAAATTTTTATTTGAAAAAAAGTATATTTTGTATACACTAACAGAAAAATGTTTAGCTCTACCAACTATATTAAATAGCTGTTGAAAATTGTTAAATAAACTACACTCTTTGCTTAGAGCAGCTAAATTCTACTTGAATTAACAGTCGGCTAATTAAACGAATAATTTACATAGTTGGCTCAACTATGGAATATGGTTGGCTGTATTTAACTATGAATATAGTTGAGCCGACTATATACTGATTGTGCACACCATCGTTTTTCTCAGTGTACATCTAAAAATATTACAATAGTATAATGAATTAATTCCATTATCCATTTTACTGCAAGACAATTTCTACTTGATTAATTAAAATGAGATTCACGACTGAATTCTAATAATCATCCTTAATAATAATTTATCACCTCGGAAACTAATCTTCTGGGAAATATTGCTAAAAGTAACGCCGGAATTGCCAATAATACTGCTAAAATTGGCCATCCAAGCCACCAAGCTCCGATTTGTTCCCGGTAGGATTCCACAAGATTAAAATTATCGGCATCTATTCTGCAAACGTTTAATATGATAAGAGCAATGGTAATTTGACAATGTTAAAATCTGTAGAAATAATTACTTTGTTTCAGAAAAACAAAAAAAAATGTATTAAATACATTTTACAAATTTAATATTTGTAATTAAGAATATATTATTTGTTAAATTTACTTCAGGAATGACCAAGCCAATAGAGATCCAAAAAGTAGTCCCAAAATTTTCATCGCCACAATCAATCCAATGTACGAAGCAACGTTCTTTCGTTTTGTGTTGTCGTCCAAGTAAGACACACCCAAAGCAAAGTATGAAACATTGGCAAGTCCTGACAGAAACTGTGCGATTGCGAATATAAACAGTGTAAAGTAACACGTGTCAGCTTCTCCCGCAATAATTTTCGCCGATCCTTCTCTAATACATATTTCTGGACTATCCTCTAGAGAAATTAAGTTATCGATTAAACTAACAATAAGTAAATGTATTACTTTTACGGCGCTCGTGATAAGATAACTTTATTCAGAAATAGGTCATACTGTATTAAGAAAAACATTGTTTTTGTATAAAACAAAAAAATACATGGATAACTTTAAATTCATTCCGATACAGATAAATATATGCAGTAATTTATTTGTAAAGATTCATTCTTTTAAATTAAATAAACGTTAACTTGTGAATAGCAGATAAGAAATAATACTTACCAGCGTACATTGACAAGTGAGTCGTATTTGAATCTATTGGTTCTTCAATTGTCCTGTTCGGATGAGTAAACTGAGGTATTAAGAACATTAAGAAACAAGTTGACTGTAAGAGAACGAGAGCACCTGTCCACGATGCTCTATGTATTCGGTCACCCCAATAAGCAACTGCCAACCCTCCGGTAAACGTTGTTATATGAAATATACCTAACACCCAATCTAAAAATGAATGCAATAATTGCTATAAAATGCTTACGACAGATACACATGAATAAAACTGACATAATTTAAGTTGAAAACTTTTCATATTAAAATCAAGCATCTTCAAAAGATGAATGCAATTTTTTAACTTAATTATCTCAGCTCACGATGAATATTTTATTGCATGATAACTTTAACAGTATCTAAAATTATAATAAACTACGAATTAAAACTAACCCATGGTAACATGATCAATAAAAAATTTTCGAGAGACTGATGAACTTGTGATAATTATGTATGCGTGCGCCGCAGCTTGCAATGCTCCGATTAGACATATTATTGTCACGTAAACTGACCGGGTAGCGTATTTCGCTAATTTTGGGCATTGCAATTGTTTACAGCCGCAATCTAAAGCGTCCTCTGAAATAACATTCGCAGGTGCTGAAAGGCCGCTTTCTACTTCCGTAGTAATTACTTCTTCCGGACTTGCGGACATCTGAAATATTACATTGCATTTTGAGATTTTAATATTCGTATTGAAAAAGAAGAGGGCGTGAGTTAAACCTATAAATTGAATTTAATAAACACTATATATATAAAATCGATAGGATATAATATAGTTTCAAAATGAACAAATATTGGAAGCTATACTAGATAATAAGTCAATAGTATCATGAATCACTATTTCAAATGAATCATTCTTATCAAAATAAAAATCGATTGCACGGAATATGATTTCATACAAAGTATTGAAAATTCGATAAGAAGAATTCAAGAATTAATGGCTTTGATTTATAGAAAGCGCAAAAGACAGTGATTAAATTAGTATCTTACTTACTTTTTCAAATATCGGTAATTCAGTTTGAAGAGTATTCTATCAAATTTGAATGACGCCAATCGAAGGTTGCGAATCCACTGTCATCACGCACTATTTTGTTGAAAATAATTCACAAACTGTGTAATTGAAGCGTAGTATTGAATAGAAGCATCACCAAGAACACGTCACACGAGACACTAAGGTGCAGCACCATAAGCTATGTGAAAACGCGCGTTATCTCGGCAAAGATACGAAGCGTTGATATCCGAAGATAAAACTGGCCTGCGAGCGAGCGTCTGTTCATAAAGTAACGCCTGAGTATCACAGGTAAAGTTAGTTCATGAGTTAAATTATATCGCCGCGCGTTGTCTTATCATCACTGACGGATCTTCAGCATTATCGGCTGCGTTTTCGCCGGCCGCGGAATCGGAAATTCGAAAATCATCTCATTGACTCGCTATCACGTACATTCGCAACTCTATTTATAGATTCATTATCAATTAACTTGTACCACGTTAGTGTAATTTCATGCACTGAGTCATTAATTCTAAAGTGCCAATTAACTGGCCGTTGTATAACGCGAATTACGAATTAATTATCATTTGTTTTACCAACACATGTTTATTTCATTCGAACAGCAAAAAACGGATTACTTACTTTGAAATAAAAAGTCGATCGCTTTGAATCCAATGAAATGTTTCAGAAACTAATTGACAATTGACAAACGACACTTTCGAAATTTTTATAAAACTGACATTAATTTATGATTTTTTAGTTATATCTTTTTTTTATTTGCCAGAATTGTCACAATTGATATGTGAAATGTTAATATAAGTTTTGTACAGTGAAAATTAAGTTTAATTGAATTAATTGTATGTACTGTTTTTATCAAATGTATAAAGTAAATCAATTTATAGGACTAAATATCATTCGACACATGCGCAAACACGCATAGAATAGTTCTCTGCTCAGGTGACTCGGTTATTTTGGGTCTCTCTATAATAAAATTTAGTTTCATTAACGTCGTCGGGGTTGGCGCCGTAGCTGCCGCAGTATTCGATCAGGTTTTTCCCACTTTTTTCATCTATTTGCTTTATTCCTTTATCCGTTCTAATTGTTGAATTTTTTTCATTACTTTCTTTATAATTTAAAAATATTATAATCATAAATTACATAACTTAAATTCATATTGTAATCTAAAGTTACACAAAAATTGTGTATATATTTTCTAATGAATATTGATACAACCAATTGTTTATGAATATTATTTAAATGTCGATCTAATTTTTTAAAATTAACATTTTTTTGTTAATTAATTTACTATAAATTATCACTAATTAAACATTTCTAGTTTAACATAATTTATCGATTATTTTCACTTGCTTCTAACCTGAAATTGATTTAAGCAAGTGACAGTTCATTCACCTCAACGTGTTTTTTTAATTAAAAAAATAATTAACTAAAAGTTCACTTATAAAAACCAAAATTTGGCTTATAAGAATATAAGAATATTAAGTAAACATTTCATTTGGTTCAAGTGAATTTTACTTGCGTCAAGTAAACTGCTTTGTGAATATGCAAACGTTAACATTACAGAAAATCAGTGCTAACCATAATCTAGTTACGGTAAAATAGTGATATGGAAATTATAACGCATTTATAAAATTAATTTTTACGTATAGAAATGAATAATTAATTCAGCTTATATAAATGAACAATTTTAAATTAAAAATGTTGATTGTAAATCTTAGCATTAATTTTTTTACTTGTAAAATTTACAAAAATAAACTTTTATGACATTTTGTTTTACAATAAAATTATAAACAATGTTTTTAAATTTACTTTTTCGGAATCCGGTAATTTCATAATTTCAGATTTGTAATTTTACTACGAATACACTACAAATATTTAAAATATCACGAATCTTATAATACCCGCGATAAAATAAGTACGAGATAACAACTTTCATGTTGCAAGACATAGTTAGTAATTATTAAGATATACAGTAGTACCTTGGTCTAAGTAAAGAAACAGAGAAGGAAACGCTTCAAATTGTAATAGCTATTATAATGATAAAATAAACAATTGTAAAGATAATAGTAAGAAATCAAGTTATAATAAGTTTTTTACAAGAAGAAAAAAAGTTTGCAACATTCTCTAACATATTATTATGTGCCAAAAACACGCGTCGTATGCAGTTGAATGTAATAGATGTATGATATGAAAAATAATAAATTTATTCAACAAAAAATTATCAAAAATAAAAAGAAATTCTCCTTAACCTCTTCTTACACTTGGCATCATATGAGGCCAGGCATTTAAAAATAATAAACGCTTTTATTTTACATTTTTAAAACAATTTTGTGAATCCACCTAAAAGTGTAGACCCTACGTAACTGTAACTAATCGATCAAAACAAATAATGAAAGGGTTTTACCGTAAAATTTCGGTTTTTATTTATTTAATTGACAAATAAATATTTCTTTTGATGACGAAATATAATTGGTGTAAGAAGAGGTTAATATTTTTAAACTGATAATTTTTTCATAACAATAGTTTTACATTTAAATGAAGTTGTGTAATGTGATTTCCCGATTCATCTCAGCTGGCAACAAAATTTTCAAGTTTTTATTATTTAAAATGGAAACATATACTTAATAAACATATATTATTCACATTTTAATATGGTATTAAACATTTTACGTTAAATATTATATATTTATTCTATAATATAATTTGATACTTACTAATGAATTTTGTGATTTATAAACTTCATTTAAATTTATAATCATCTTTATAATTAATAGAAGCAGAGATTTTATTTGAATAATAGATTGTATTTCAATAATTTCGATTATCGCTTAATAAAGATTGCACCAATGGTTGCATTGTAACTAGGATTGAACAAATAATTGATCAGTTAATAAATATCAAAATGCGAAACAAATTAATGAATCAACTTTTGCTATTACAAATGAATCATTTATGAAAATAACCGTAAGATAAAATAATTTTGAATAATCGAAACTCTTTCTCTAATCGCTACTTTCGTGGAAATCCGCGTTGTGGATGTTTTTTGAGAAACGTTATTTATCAACGCTTTGGATGTTCGCGAGACATTTCAACCGGATATCTCGTATTTTCAGTGGATAGTGACGAAAAATGACGTGAGACGAAGTCGATTATTTTGCAACATCTACGGAGGAGCCTTAAGTACACTTAAGTCGAGGCCGTAAGAAAATGACGAATGCCAATTAGCATATGAAAAGCCCCGGGCTCTTTGGGCCGAAGGTTTGCTTGGACAGCTCCGTTTGGAAGGGCGATCACGTTTTTGAATATTAAGGGCGGGATTACACCGAAGGCTTAACGCGCGAAATTCAGTCTCGGCCGGAAAAATCGCCCTTAAATACCCAGGATGCGACGACAAGCTATCCTTCCTACTTCATCTGCCAATAATTCTTGTCTGACGAGTTTGCGTCGTTGCCCGAGTCTCGCTCGTCGAAGAAAAGGACATTTATCAAGCGCGCAGTCGTACGGGTTCGATTTTTCCGACGTCTTTCGCTGATGGCATTTCATAATTAGCCGCTCGGCAGCGACTTATTTTCGCTTCGATTTCATTTGGCCGAGATCAAAAAGGTTTTCCGCCGACGTCGAAATGTAAAGGACGAAAATGTATCCCGATGTTAAAGGATGCAGGCTTTCCATTAGCGGGAGCAAGTGACCATCGCTCGCGTTTTCTTTGATGTCAGTTAATTTACTAATAACGGCCCCTATTCACCGAGCGTCCTCTAAATATTTATCACCGCGACATATATCAATTACGTTTCACATATTAAACTGTGTGTATCAGTCGTTGATAAATAGAACGAATGGAAAGAACGCGGCGAGAGAGGTCGCAACTTTTTTCGTCGAACGTGCGGGAAAAAAGGACTTTTTTCTCTCGTGCCTCTGAATTATAAATGTATTCAAAGTGGAATAATAAGGCTAATGATTAGGCGATTCAGAAATGCTTCTCTCATTTGCCGGCAAGGAGAGTCTTAAGATAAAAAAGCATTGCACAAAGAGGGCACACGTTCAGAAGGATTAATCGGAGGGTACGCGAGTCTCTCCACTCCGGAGCAGCACACACAACGCCGGGGCAGAAAATCTTAGCGAAGGATTACTTCGAATTAAGTCGACGAAGGGTCTCGTGGCCCTGTAACACTTAATTTTTCCCCCGATTTTTTAATCTTCCGGTAAATATCGTCTCAGTACGCCTTGTCCTTTCCTCGTTTTTCGCCCTCTCCGTCTCTGTCTTTTTTCCCCTGACCGTGCTCTCGCTACAGCCATCAAAGAAGAACCCATTTAAAAACCTCATCAATGCCTAAGCCTCCGTGCTATCGTAGGAACTAATCCCTCCTATTTTGACGCAGTGGGAGGGAGGTATATATACGCTTTTAAAAGTAAGACTCGTTCTTTGTTGTAGACAGAGCGATTTTATTATATCGTTAGAATGTAAAAAGAGAAGAATATCGAGAGAAGGAATGGACATCGCGAAAATTTTACCAACCATCCGCACGATGGTTCGATTTGACGTTCCATTACTAGCAATACCACACATAGTTTTGAACTTTATCGTTCGAATTTTCGTTGTATGGATTTTTTTATCTGGAACGAAAGGAAAATAAACTGTAACGCACAAATGTTTCGCGATACATTTTATTATTTTAAAGCAACTGCTTCGAAGAAATGAAAAAAGTTACTAATACTAAGAAACGAAATAATTGTATTGTAGAAAAAAGTATAAATCATTTACTGACTGATATTTTATACGATATTGTTTACAATTTATTGTCAATTATTTTACAACTAATGATAATTAAATAATTTAAAAAAAATTAATTAATTAATTAATTAATTAATTAAATAATTCTGTAAGGAAATCGTGATGCGTTAAAGATAGTTTTGAGAAATATTAAAACAAAACAAACTTTTAATCCGACTGCGTTGGTCTGCACTTCGCAGTGTCGAAATAAAAATACCATTTACTTGAATTACTCTTGATCATGTCAAGTATAAGCATATAGAGAAAAGCTTTGCGGCTGTGCAATAAGCTTTATACGACTATAAAGGGTATAAAGGGTGTTTGACCACAGGCCAGATCTCGAGTGTTGAACTAACATCATAATTAAATTAATCTCTGCCCAGTCCAATCAGCTTTCCGTGCGCGCGGACTTGATCACTCAAAAAGCTCGATTTCATCTTTCTCCGTCCATCCGTTCACCCCTCGTCGGCCGCTCGATATCGCGTGATTAATATCGCACACAAATCTACGATGTTAATGCCATTACTTTTGCGGCGACTTTTCATGCTGAATTCAAATCGAAATTAATTATTGTTTTTATCAGTGGGGACGCTCGCCATGACAATTCCACGGTCGATTATCTTTTCTCCCGGCTACGTTCGTGGGATTAAAAATCTATCATGACTAAAACCATGATTGATTGTTCTCGGAGTCTTTAATGAAATGATTACTCTCTTCGCCCTCTTCGTTAACCCTCCCGATGAAAGTTTCGTAATGTCGCTGAGAAGTCAACAATTTTGTTCCTCGCAAAGAAAGATTCAAAATCGATCAATTTCATAGCCGATTGTTCCAGATGAACCTCGCGCGACGAGAAAAGCCAAAATTCACCGGGCAGAGTGGAAATTAAATTAGCCGGCGCTTCTGCGACTTCGGTTGTCGAGGATTCGGCTCGCTCGCTCGCTATCGGCCCTTTGAAACTCTGCGTAAACAGAAATAAGAGTTTTTTAAATCAACACGTTGCGAATATTTGCCGGTCGGCGAGGCACATCAAAAGCAACGGTATCGATAATTGGCTGAAAATCTGTCTCCTTGCGCTCAAGCCTCGGCTCCGCGGGTGGAGGCGTCTCGTTTGAGGATTACTAGTCGCTTTTTCCTTGCGATACTTCCTTCCGCGCACGGCGGACAGCCGCTACGAAAAATACCTTGTATTTATTTTGTTTTCGGTGGTACATCTACATTGATAACGAAGGGAGGAGCGTTCTCCAAAGCAAAAAAGTGGCGGCTCCGTCGTCAGCCTGGTTCCGAGCCTTTGACGCCATTCGCCTTTGATTTGTCCCCACAAAAGGAGGCACCCGACTCGTCGAGACGGCGCCTCGGGAAAAAGCGCAACGCGAGGCAGGAAAAATGTGGCGCCGTTCGGGAAATCGCATGAGACGTTCTTTGATGAAAGTACCCCCCGCTCCGGCTTGGCACGTAATCAGCCCAAAAACGGTGGTCTCTTACGGCCGTCGTGAACGAGCGAAAAATGGGAAGCCAAGGGAAATTAAATGGCCGGCTCTTTCGCGTCTCGCGATGCAAAATCAACGCGAAAAAACTGCGGACGCGAAAACGGCCGAGCGAACGACGAGAGTAGTAGGGATCCGGAGGGAAGGGGTGGAACGCGTTTAAAGAATTAAAGTATCTAACGCGAAAGAATAGTCTTGGAAGCCGCTGTTTGAAAGCGAAGCATTGTCTGTTTAAGCTCGGCATTCAGAGGTCCCGCTACTCGGTTGCCTTTGCGGGTACAATGCCGCAGCGATGGAGAGGGCAGAAGAAATAAGAAATTAAGAGAGAGTCTTAGAAGAGAATAAAGCTAAGAATTAAGACAGTAGCGACGCTGCCGGAGACCGCGAGGGGGAGTTACCGGAGGATGGAACGAAGCGAAACCGTAGGGGCTTAAGTCCTCGCTGGAATTCTTACTCGCGCGTCATTTAACAAAACAATTAGAAGTTAACCCCTTCCTTCGACTTCTTTTTTTGGCATCGACCGTCCTAAAATAAACTGAGATTTACTACCGCGCTGGGCCCGCTGCCACATTTTCATCTCCATCGATGTCGCCTTTACCTCCAAGCTGGCGCATCGATGTATCTGCACCACGAATTACGTTTGACTCGAGGTTTACGTTTATGGCGAGACAAGGGTTGAAGATTTGACGACGAAGGAAAATGACGGAGGAAAAAAAAAATCAGGGGGTCGGTAGTCAAACTTGTTAGCCAATTTTCGTAGATTTGTGATTGATTCTCGGAAATTTTAATTTGATTGTAAAAGTTGACTTAATTGATATTTTTCTATGAATTTATAATCGAATATCGCCAATCATTTGAGACCTCAATATTCACTTATCATACATCTGATATATATTATTACAGATGCGAATAAATGTGAAGTCCAATCAATATTGCCGAGAAGGATTAGTACTCGCTTACGGGTACTAATTAAACAAATTAACCCGAACATCCTTGGACGCAAGGCTGCAACGTTCCGATTGGCCATCGGCGGTCAATTAATAGCCACTCTGTGGTCATTCTGCGAGCTTCCCCAAAGACTTTCAACTGGATGCTACTAAGTGACTTTCCTGGACGCACCTGTTAAGATGTAGTCGATGTTTCCAAAGATGATCAGCTTATTTATACATCGGAGATACTAATTTGCCTGTTACAAATTCCAATCACGTGAAATAATGAATTTATACATATAATCTGTGTACAACAAATTGATCGATAAATTATTGATGGAAAGTTTTCTTGCAAACGGTATAACAATCATTGAAGCTTTTGCTTTTAAAGACCATTTTTGCCTTGAAACAAAAAGTAAATAAACAAATAAATGAAAAAAATGTGAAAAAGCTGAAAAAAACGTCCAACTAATACTTTTTTTTTTTTTCAGTACAATGTTATTTGCGTATAACGTTACAGCGCGCGAGCTCGAACGTTTACAAGATTAGAATGCAAAATGGATTTAAACTCATTTGCCGGAGTCCATTACTCGACGACGCTTTTTCTCAGCAAAAGCTCGTTTTACCTCCGCGCGCGGCGAGGCAAAAACAGCGAAACGAAATTTATCAGGTAGATAACAACATTGTTGGGGCGTAACAATCAAGGATGGCAAAAAATAATGCACTTACGGCCGGCTAGTTGATGGCGGGCCGACGGTTTGCGAGCGGGATGTAGAAAACGCGCCAACATCATCGGTAGTTTTAACGTCGAGCCGAAGAGCGGTTGAGGGGCAGAACGAGAGGAGCGCTCTGTAAGGGCTTCGCAGGCTAAGTAGAGTCGGCGCGGAGCGGCAAGGGTTAATTCAATAGTGCTTTAAGTGAATTACTTATCGCGTACAGCCAGTATACAGGCTAGATGGCGTTCAGCTATATGTCGTCGTTTGGCGACGGAAGCCGGCTTCAGGACCCTCCGTGCGACCTTATTCGAGCCCGCCTGAACGCGATCTTTGATGGACGCTTGCTTGCTCAAGAAAATTCAGTTAGTTCTCGACCTTTGTGTCCTGTTCCTCGAGAGAAAGTCGAAGTGCAAGCCCCAAGTGGAAGATCGACGTTGGGTAGACCCGCGCGGATGTCTCCGAACGCTCGAACGCAATTAGACGCGTAGCGTAATTGACGTCTGATATTGCTTGGACAATTAAAGCCATTAGTCGCGAAGTCACCGAAAGAGTTTGATCTTGATGCAAGGAAGGCCGCGCAATCGCTCTCCCGAGTCGTCGGCAACTCACGTCGATTTTCGTAGCTGCTACCAACTTCTTTGTAACAACTCAACGATGGTACCGTGCCTTTGTTTTCACCCTTTCTATTCTCATTTCCGTAGCAAAGAACTGCTTGTAATTCGTTTAAGAAATAAGGTCATTTCGTTGTCGTTACAGTTTGTTGTATTATTCTTGCAATTATGAAATTGTAGTGGAAAAATTTGACGAAAGCTTTTTAGAATTGACGGTAGTAGCGATCGAAAGCTCTATCATGATTTCAGCACAAGTTCTCAAATATTTTGTAAACAGTGTAGATTAAATAGTAACAAGTTCTTATAATTTAGAAAGTTTTATTTTAAATAAAAAAGTAAAAGTTGGTGTTTTAATAAAAAGTTGACAAGTTATGATAAATGGAGTTATCAAAATGTAAAGAATGTAAAATTTAAAGTATTATGCATAACTGTGTAATTTAGAGGTAATTGCGTTACGCCATTTCCGCTCGGTAAAAAAGATAGTAACAAGATCATAACAGCGTAAAATCTAATTACGTCGACGACTTTTAATCAGGATTTAAATAAGTTCGTCAACTACGAAAGAAAAATCTCGAAAGGAAAATCTCACATCATCGAATGGAGCTCCGAAAGTTGGCCGTAATCGCGCACTTAACAGCGCTCCACGCTCGCTACGAAATTCATTCTGCGTTTGATAATAATTTCAAAGAGTAATTCAAATTCGAAAAGATAATGCCGGGGGAAGTACCGTATATTCCAGGCTTGTGCTATTGAGTTACGTAACTTTACTTATTCCGCCGTCTAAGAAGAGCGTAGATGGGTCCCGGTATATACGTTATATATCACGAAGAAAACTTTCAGCATAGATAACCTACTTGAGGAGTTAGGCCGCGTACATGCAAATTTCTGAATTATTATGCCGCCCGGAGTACATTATGCGCGCGGCGCCGTGTGTCTCGCCCGTCTCAGTCTCGGCCAATCACCGGCGCAATTAATCTGCGAATTGCGCGGGACATTTTAATTACCCCCGCCACGCTTCGGCCGATCGAAATAATGTCAACGAATCGGCAAAACGTTACACGCTCGGCGCCAAGATAATTCCCCGGCGCCGAGCGAGATTTCCTCTTTTCTATTATGCCGCGCAACTTCTTCCGATTCTGTTGTGCATACGACCACCCTCTAATAACGTTTTCTCGCTTCCGTCCTCAAAGGACTCGCGTCGGGGGGATTACTCCGAACAACTCGTTTCCAACGTGCTCGGTATTCTCGGGCGCATTGACACACGCGAATTATTGAACGAACGGGTATTAAATTCTATATGTCTTGCGGGCTCATAGAATTCTATATCAGATTAGGACTCAGAACAGTGGAAAATCTCCTGTCTGACGACTAGTGAATATGTTACAAAAAGAAGCGCACGCTTTCCCGTAGTCAGCCGAATGGACGTTTAAATCGTCTGGTCCCGAATATGGCAAGTGGATTTTCAATGCCGCGTCGCGATGGATTTTCAATTTCCCGGTAACCCTATGCCTTTTTTATACACACCGCGATTCTATTTTCACTTTTCGTCCTATGTTTTTTTTCTTTCTCTCTTTTTTCTGGCCTACTATGATCATATGTTGAAAATATCGATAAAATGTGGCAAAGTTAAATGTATTGATTTACAACAAAAAATAGATATTTATTTGAACTGATAATATAAATTTATCAAAACTAAACGATAATAAAATTGTTTGCATTAGATAAATTTATTATATTTAAATGATCTCTAATTATCTATGAAATACATTACTTTTTTAAGTTTTTATTAGCGTATGTTCGTATTAAATGAAATTAAATGTTAATGAATACAGTTATAATTACATAACACGATTGACAAAAAAAATGTTTCTATGTTACAATTGTGGTGTCGTTATAACAATATTTGTTACTGGTACCGTGATACAGGTAACTCTTTATTTTAGAATGTTGAAAACAGATGATAAATAGCTGCGAACTTAGCATTTTCTTTCAGTCTACACATTTTTCTCCTTGCACGAACATCAAAACATTGTGCCTTGACTGCCATTGGATCATTCTATGTAAACACAATACGATTGATCATAATTTTTATAATGAAATCAATCGACTTAGTTACAACTACATAATTATTAAATACCGTATTGACTGTTTTTTTCTACTAAGTTTAAAAAGCAAACGTATTTTTAATTTTTATCTTTGAACTATGTATTCTATTTATTTATATCATATTTTACCATAATTATATTATCTTTAAGAATGCAGTTTTAATTAACATTAAATATATTATAAAAGATGAACATTAATATAAAAATTGAGTTTTTGAAGTTATAATATTCTTTTAATTTAAAGATAGATAAACAATTAAAAAATATTTTTATAATATAACGATAGATGAAAAAAAAAGAAGTAAAGATATTATACAATCAGTCAAAAAATATCATATCATACAATGTTATCGAGAAAAAAATACGAAACTTCTAAAACTGGTTTGTTGGCATACACTTTAGGAAAAGCTTTTGGACATTACAGTAGCACGTTGTCTGTCTACCTCTGCATAACAATTGGCATGAATTCAACAATATAAGTGCAACAATAGAAAGTAATTGCAAGGAGCAATTTATTAAGGTAATCAATTAAAAAGTTATACAATTAATTGATAATTTAGCAATTACACGAATGTTAAATTAATTCTTTTTCGTTTTCGATTATTTATAATTACCAATAAACATGTAGTTATTTAAATAAATCAACTGCAAATCTTTGCAATCAATTGTTACATAATAAAAAAAAATTAAATGTAGTTTAATGATAAAAAAGAGGGAATCTTAAAAATGATAGTATCATTTTATTTTATAGGTTAAGACTTAAACAGTTTTCAGAAGTAATAATTTTACATATTAGTCAGTAAAATAAACTGTCATGAAACGAAATGAATATAAAACGTAATTTCCTTAATTGTTTTATTTAATTTCAGATTCAGTGAAGAACAATATGGTGCCAAAAGAATCAAGAATGGACGAATGCATAACTGAATGTGCTGTTAAAAACAACTTGAATATAAATGACGATGTAAATGATCCTAACAGTAAAATGAAAATAGAGAAGAGAGATTTTATTAGTACAAAATTAGGATTAAAAACTGATATTGAGTGGCACATATTAATTTATTTCACTGCTTTGAATTTAGTTTCGTTATACAGCCTATTAACATTTCCTTATATCGCACACTTTAAATCAACTTTATTCAGTAAGTAATGAATATTTAAAATTAATTTGATTTTTATGTGTTGTAACATTTGTGGTCGCATTATTTAATTTTTGTCAGTTTAACTGCATTCTAATCTAATCTCAAATCTATCATCCGAAAATTTACTACTATTTTTTTGTGTGTAGTACCTCAAGATCTTTTAATAACATTACAATGTTATAAATTAAATTCCCGAGGTGTTAAATATGTTTTATAAGGTAAACTTAACATTAACTATTTGTTAATTCTACATTAAAATTGTTAAGTGCATTGCAAACGATATATGGTCTATCAATATTTGTTTATTGTTGATCTATTGAAAATCTAATATTTCGATTTTATATTTTTAAAAATTCATTTCAGTATTATTTATGTTCGTCGTTGGCGTTTTTGGAAATACGGGTGGATGTCACCGTTACTGGTCTCATCGTTCATACAAAGCAAACGTACCACTAAGGATTATTTTATTGCTGAGTCATTGTTCATCGGGAATTGTAATTGATATACTTTTACTACTACCATGGTTTTATTATTATTATTATTTCTCCACCACTTTTCGTACTCGACCTTGTGACTAAAGTGACTACTTTTCACATAAAAAAAATTATTTTCTTTCTGTAAAAAATTTATACCTTTTTGTTCTCGTTAAACAATGTACTATAAACAGTTTATTTTGTTTTAGTATTCCATGTTAACGTGGGTAAAGGACCATAGGGTGCATCACAAATATACTGATACTGATGCTGATCCGCATAGCAGTAGTCGTGGTTTCTTTTACTCTCATTGCGGATGGATTTTTATGAAAATTCATCCAGAATGCAGGCGACGTCTCAAAGAAGTGGATGTCAGTGACTTTATGGCTGATCCCATCGCTGTTTTTGGAGAAAAGTAATTATTCTCACATTTTTGTCATTAATAACCCCATATGTAAGATAATAATTTTGAAAATTTCCAATGGCATTGTTTCTAATGAAAAAAACATTGTCTTATGTGGATATCACAGGACATTATTGTCGAATTATGTAGATTGAGAATCAAACTCAAATTGTTTTATACTTTGTAATACGTTTGTGATGTATTACATTGTGACATATCGTGCAAAAGTTTGCAACATAGAATTTCAGTTCATTTTGTATAATTTCGTTTCCTGAACTTATGACTGCAGTGTACTTTTGATGTTGTTTTGTTAACCTAATATTTTTACTTTCGCAGGCATTTTCAAATTTTGAGGTTATTTTGCTGTTACATCATCCCAGTTGTGATACCTGTATACGTTTGGAACGAATCATGGTATTATGCGATTGTTTCGCAGTATTTAATACGGCATCCTTTAGTTGTACATTCTATCTGCAGCATAAACAGCGTGGCACATTTTTGGGGTTCCAAGCCATACAACAAGTACATATATTCAAATTTTTATACATTTGTATGAAGTTATTTGCTCACAACTAATACAATTGTAACTTTTTAATTCAGGGGCATACGTCCAGCTGAAAGTCTGTTTGTGGGAATTTTTGCTGCCGGAGAAGGATGGCACAATTACCACCATAGTTTTCCATGGGATTATAAAGCCGCGGAATTCGGCAATTATTCCGTAAATATTACAACATTTCTAATTGACATATTCGCCAAAATTGGATGGGCATACGATTTGAAGGAAGCGTCATCTAATTTAATCAAAGCAGTAATTACAAATAAAGGTGATGGATCGCATACTAGCAATCACTCTGAAAAATCAATTAAATCAAATTAAATTTATATTAAATTGACAATTCATTTATTCATAATTCCTTTTTTCTATTTATTTTATTGTACAACATACTTCACGATAATGTACAAATCCATTATTTACAAATGGACTTCAATGTTATGTTTAATAACAAAAATATGTTTTCGTTACACATCTCTTGTACTAAATAAATGATATTCATTTTTAAGAGATTAAAAATGTCAAAATACAGCCAGTATTTTCAGTTAGTAGACTTATTTATTGTTTATTTTTAATTAACTTCCTAATCCGTATTATCAATTCCATAATTGATACTTAAAAACACATTGAATTTACAGTTCAAAAATGTCTAACCAACACAATCCATAAAATGATTGCAAAAGAATATTTGTCATTAATGAAGTGTCATTAACGAATTAATTCTAATTATGTTGAAGCAATAACGAATTACAGATTCATAATTTCAATAAATAATTATTATTGTTTAAAATAGTAAAGTAATTTGACTGAACTTATTGAATTGTTTTAATATAAATAATTAATTTTATTCATTTCTCGTGAAAATATACATAAATTGAATCTACATACACGAGGCAATGAAAAATCGTAACATTACTTTGTGTCTTAATTCCTGTATTATTGTTAACACGTGTAAAACATAACGTAAACAATGAAAGCCTAAATTGCTTAGAACGTGTTTCGAGTCATGCAACATTGCAACACTCATGTGAAGCTGGTCACATACTTTATGGGGCTTAAAATATGAAACAGAAATGTATAAATGAAAGAAAGTAGTAAAAATATTAATAATGCTATTTTTTTAAAAACAAAATTAAGAATAAATACCGATTTCTTTGATTTGATAAATGATAACAATTATTTTAATATTATACTTTTAATGAAAGTTCAAAATATCGTCAGTGGTAAGTAAATCGTGTGCGAAAGGACTCTGTATCTGCTGTAACGGCGTTAAATCATTCTTTTCGCAATATCTTAAGAACACGCGTATATACCGTTGCATGACGCAAAGCGTACACGCCACAAGCTCTTCTTTATATACGGAAGCGCTTACATAGTGCTTTCAAACGTAATGCAAAGGACCCATACTCGAAGATCCATAACGCGACCCTCCCGTTCCGTCATAAACCTAAATTTATTAACACTTCGAGCGCCTGGGAGATTTGCTGAATGGTTTTCAATTTGTAGCTTGGCATTCCTGCCTCACATGGAATATATAGATTCAAGTTAGCGGTTTGTTTTCAAATAAACGCATTACACTATCAAGCTTACTTTTTTCCTCGATAAAAGTCTGATTCATTTTCTTGTCGTGAGTGTTGTTTCAATAGCACCGTTATACGCTTGCTAAAGCATTTTACTATTTCTGAACAATAATTTTTTTTCCCGCGATAAGTTTTGTCTGTTGACAAAGTGCAATTAAAGTTTGTTAGAAAAATAATCACTTTATCTTCGTTCTCAGCGGAAGCAAACTTTTGCCGGGTCCATTTTTTCGCTAAACGTCTATAAAAACGGTAGCAACGTTGTAATAAAATGAGCGGGGAATAAAAATTGGAATCGATATTCCGCGAGCAGCTTGCGAAACGTCGCAAGCGGCTCGGTCGTTCGTTTGCCGAGCCAGTCAAAAATGTCGTTGTCGCTCGGGGTCGTTGAGATGCATCTCTCGTGGCTCTCATAACTTGCGCGAAAAGCTCACAAAGCTTCGACAAATTAGCCCGGTGCATACGTCGCCCGCGCGCCCCGTCCCGGTGTCGCGTCGCCCCTCGGCCTAGGCTCGCCCGTGAGCCTTAAAGTTGCGCGTGCCCCACCCGGGCGGATGGATGAAGGAAAAAACGAGCGCGGCACGGTTGGTTCAGACGCCGATAAAACTAGTTTAGGGGAAGAGGGGAGCTAGGTGAGTGGGGGGTCGGGACGGTCCGCCGCAGGAGAAGGCCTGGTGCGCGACTTTAGAAGTTTGGGGCAGAAAAGCTCGCCGAGGGAAGGCGTTCCTCGAAAGCTCCGCCTGTAAGCTCGGCGAAACGCCTGCACGACACGCCCCAGCGATTTCCTTCTCTGGGCACGCCGATAACGTAACCCGCCGGGACCCAAGCTCCTGGAATCAAGGCTGCCTTGGAATTCCGCGACGCTTTGCACACAGATTGCAACCCCCCGCCGCTGCATTCATCCGGCTCGCCTTTTCCCTCCTCCGCTTTACTCGGATGCAATCGTTATATCGCAGCTTTGTGTGTGGCGCTTGCAAGGCGAAACGAGGGGGGACGGGGGACGAGAGAGGGTGGCAGTGCGGCGGCAGACAGAGAACGAGAGAAAGATGGCCAAGTGTCTTGAAACCCTGGCTGCTGCAGATGCTATCGCCGAAGGTAGTTAAAGGAGGAAGAGACTAGAGGTGACACTTGCGTTTCAGATGCGGCTTTGCCATCGGTGCCATGATCTTTATGTTTAATGCAAATTCTACTGCTTTATTTATATACATCGCTTTTAACCAGAAATACTTTTACTGCGAGGCTGTTACCGGGTAACGAAGCTCATTCAGACCGGCTTGCCGTGTCTTTCAACATTTCGGCGGTTTTTGTCTTGAATTGCCGTTTTCAGAAGATAATGACGATTCTTTCATTTTTCTCTCACTGAGAGTGAGAAAGCTGTGTTGCTAAATCAGCGACCAGGTTGTGCGATTTGGTTTAAATACTGTGTAAGTCATGCGATGGCGTAGATATTTAATTGATAAGTTTCACAGTTATCAGCTTGATCATCTTTCTGCACTGCTTTTAAAAATAATATACTTGAAGATCGAGACCTGGTTCCTTGAAAGTTTTTGCTTAATTTGACAATTGAGTGATTCACTAATATTGAAAAATTTTCCTCATTTACATAATGTGAAGAATCAGGTGTTGATTTAAAAGTTGTAATTTTTTTTTTATTTACAAATTTTGGTACCAGCTATCATAGACTACACTTTTATTTTGTATCTTTAAGGATATTAATTTAATTACACTGATGAGAGCTTATATACACAAGCATTTCATTCCCTTACAATTACGTAAACATTATTTTAACCATGGAAATTCTTGTATTTGCATTTGTTTAATATATATGTATAAACAATACGTGCATTTATTTAGCATTTAATTACGTGGGCACAAAAGTTGTATTAAAAACTACAAGATGTTGAATCTACAAGATGACTTGACTTTTTATTGAAGCGAAAACTTTTACGATTTCAATGACTTGAATGATTTAAAGAGTAAAAAAATAATAATAAAAGAATGTTTTTGCGTGTATAATTAAGGGACAAATTATTGTTCTACAAAATATAACGAAAAAATAATTTGAAATCGATAACTTTCTAAACAAGTAGCAATGCTGTATGATCTTAAAAGTTGTTGTAGAAATCTTCACTACCTATAATCTAGCGCAAAACTGCAATCGGATTTACGCGAAGTGTGAAATGTTGTATAGGATGAATTAGTAATCTGTAGAATTTCTCAGAGTCGACGAGCCTGTCTTGATGAAACCTGGCATCTTTCGAAGAGCTTAAGCCAATGGATTTCACATACCGTTTCTTACATTGTAAAATTTAAATGAAATTATTTTCATCATATATGTGAAAAATTAACATAAGAAATAATTTAACTTTTTTTTAATTTTCAAAATTTTTACAATTTTTCATTTGTTTTTGTGAACTTTACTTTTCAAGCTTTTAAAACTTTAAAAAATCTGACCGATTGTTATCCCATTGCAACGATTTAAAAATGAAAACGAATAAAAAATAAATAGAAACATAACAGGTTAATCTTCCCTTGCGCGCTCTGCGTTGTAAGTACACGCACAATGATGAAAAAATTAACAAAGGTATTAAAAATTATTAAGAAGGACAAAACGATGCATGTTTTCTTTCGTTTATCGTTCAACATTTATTTATGCTTAAAACTGTCATGTTTCAACGCGCGGAAAACAAGATAAAAACAAAGTAACAGTAAAAATAACATTTTAAACAACAATCGACTCACTTGTTAGAATAGTTCTGATTTTTTACAAAAAAAAATCACGGTTATTGTTGGTCGTATAGTAAGAATTCATGCTTATACACGCATAAATAATATTAATTGTGGATGGTTTTCCATGATATGTGATCAATGTAATGTAACATTAATGTTAAAATAAAAAGTTACAAATGCCTTGATTTTATAATTATTTATAATTAATGTTATCAAAAAATTATTTGATTATGCAAATATAATGTTAATATAAAATTAACGAAAGATTTTGAGCACTAAAACATGACCGTGTAAAAACCTGGCACGAGCAATAGAAGGTTTAACGTAAACACAATTCAGAAGTTTTACCAAATAAATCTAATTAGTATTTTGTTTACATTCAAATCATTACATTTTCTGAATACCTGTTTGCCATATGTGATCGAAAAGTCACAACTTTTGAAAAAGATTTTAAAGTTACAGTGACGTTCTATTTCTCATAAAATTAAACATCATCTTCTTTTTAATTTTTTAAGACAGTAAAATAGCATATTTTTGTGAAATTGTGATATAAACTGTTCATGACGGGAGTACAATTTCGTTTTTTCTTTTTGACGCATAACATTATATATCAGTAATAAGCATTAAAAAAATAATGTAATTTATGAAATCGAATCAGTCTTGAAGATAAATCGACGTTATTGACGTCGCTTCTAAATGTAACTCAATAACCCAGGGACACTTGCGTTGATCGCGAGATTATCCCGTCTAATACCTGCCAGCTATTGGAGATTAAATGCGCTTAAACTGAGTGAACTTGTCTGTTTTCGTACATTGAAAATCTCTTTACAAATATGCCAAACATGTGATTTTAAATAAAAAGACGTTGCATCTACTTGAAATCGTAATCGACAGGATATTTTCGACTTTAAATATCAAATGTAAAAAATTAATGTTACACGATAAATAGAATTGATTAATTTTTAATTGGTTATGCATAAAAGCATAAAAAATTGTTGATTTCATATAAGTGATCTGCATGATTTTAATAGATTTCACCACGAGAGTGTTAAATACAACGCTTTATTTCGTGTCTCGTGTATCTCCCTAGACCTACAATATAACCTATTGATAAGCGTTATTGTAATGCCGTATTTATTTCAACTACCCATTTCTTTATACAACTAAAACGGTTACTGTTAGATTTACTCGTCTACAAATTGACCATTTGCTCCCCAGTACGCAAATCAACATTTCCCTCACTAGTCACGAGAAATATGTTTCGCACCTTGGGAGTTAAAAAAGAAATTGTCTCCTCATCGTAACCCTTGCCTTCGACTAAAGTTGCAAGCTTGACTCTCAATAGCTTGACTTTCTTTTCACCTCCCTCGACGCGCAACGCACTACTTTGCCTCCTTTTTTCTTTAAGTACGACAATTTCAACTGAGCGCGTGAATTTTTACGACTCCGCAACAACGTCGTTGGCGTAAACGCGCTGATCCATCGTGGTAAGTAGAAAAGTACGAAAGCAGAGCAGGTCGGGAAAAATGTGAGCTCGAGTCGGGCTCGGCGGATAGGCGAAGGGTCGTGGGTGAAGAGGCGGCAGGAGGAGAGGATGGACCGCGGAGAGCGCGAAATCAGCGGGGATGATAAAGGCGGGCGGCGGCTGAGGGTGAGCCGTGGCCGCGGTTTGCGCGGCCGAGAAGAGGACGGCTACGAAGGGAGCCTCATCCGTGGCCCGTTGGTGGGGTGCTCGGCGACTCGGCCGAGCGGTGGGTTGGGCGCCAGCGAGGCAG
>JABFOV010000250.1:0-45224 GCA_022817685.1 Aradophagus sp. ZL-2020
TAATTCTTATATTCTTATTTTTATTATTCTTTTTATTTTTTTTTATATATTTTTTTTGATTATTTTTTATTTTTTATTTATATACAAAAAAAACAAAAAAAAAAAAATTAAATAATATTTTTAGTTTTTAAATTTTTATTTTTAATAAAATTAAATAAAAAAAAAAATAAAATTATTTTTTTTTTTAATTTTTTATTTTTTTTATTTTTTTATTTTTTTATTTTTTTTTTTTTTTTTTTATTATTATTATTATTTTTTCTCGCAAACAATAAAAAATGATAATAAAATACAATCGAATTCGTTGATCAAAAATGTTGGAAACTTCTTGCACATACGTCAATATCAATCTTTACATAAAGACATAAAAATTGCAAATTTGCAAATGGTTGGAACATTTTTAACCCGACTTTGCAAGTGAGTTGGAAATAAGTTAAAATTAATTTTCGTTTATTAATAAACGTTGAAAACTTCAACTCGATTGAAACATGATAGTTACAGTTTCGAACCTCGGCGTTGATCGAACTTTACTTTTTTTCTGCCTTTTGTGAATTACTCGACGTCATTCAAACCTTTCTCCGACACCTCAAAAATAAACTTTCCAGGGCGTATTATAATTTTCAATTTCAATATCATGTTTGGTCGACACAATGCAAGGTTAATTGCGGACTGCAGTTGGAGTTACGCTAGAAAGATGCAAGACATTCATCTCACGATTGAGACAACAATGCTGCACAAAAGAAAAAAGAACGTCAAGAGTGTCGCAAGGAATGCGCGTGTTCGCGAAAAAATTCAACTTCTGGTCGCGCAATATTAACGACAATATTGTGCCTCGCGCTTTTATTAGTCCTTTTTTTCATCAAAAAATATCATCGCGACTTTATTATTATGGTATTATTATAGTTGTTATGATTATTATGTTACATAAAAATTTTCTACACAAAACGGCAAGAATGGTTGATTAAAATATTTCAATTTTGGATTGTTTAATAGGTAAATAAAACAGCTTTTACATCATTATTCGTTCATTGTTATAATTGCATCTTACGTAACGAGATTGCTCGAGCACGAGTTGCGAACGATACTTTTCCCGACAAGTGACAGTAATTTTCGTCAAAAGTGGAAAAAAGTCACCAACTTTTTCACTACGGGGTGCTTACTGAGAAACCCAGTTTATAAAAATACGAGGCATTCGTAAAATTCGCGTTGTGTGTCGTAAAAGTCGCGATTTTTCATGCAGCGTTAGTTTTAATAGGGCACATTTTTTATATAAATAGCGGCTGTTGTAAATGTTTTGCAATTTTTACTAATCCGTTTCGTGAATTGTATAAAACCTTATATTTTTTTAGACGCAAAAACGCGGTGAGTTTTTAATATTTCAATACTACTAACAAATGGACATTTTTTCTTAATGAAGAATCATTTAAATATTTCATAAAACCAGTTTAACTTGTTACAGTGCAAATGTTGCGAATCGAATGGATATTCAGACTGAGCTTCGTTCGTGTGCAGGGTTCACTTTCAGATTTCTGATTCATCGGAATTCGTCACGTGGTACGAATACGATATTTTCATTGGCAAACATAGAACTGTATTAAGCCGAAAGTCTTACGAATTCCCTCGTGCGGAAAATGGTTCTTTCTCACACACGTGCGATAACAAATTTCTTTCTTCAAAATCATCATCATCATCTTCTGGGTTTTATCACTTTTTTAAGTTTCCTATAAAAAGTACTGAGCTGAGATGAACGGCAGTACAAAACATAACCGCGTTTAACAGGTTACATTAAATTTTCGCCTATTTGACGGCCGCTCTTTCGAAACGGACAAAGTTCGATTTGACTTGGCTTATCAATCACGCGACCACGAAGCGGTAACTTTGTTTTGCCCGACTAAGCGAAGTGACATTATATTGATGCGAAGTGAAAGCACGTCGAATGTAGTACGACTACATACATTTTGCTCCCAAGGTTCCCGTTTTTCGTTCACAGCCTATGCGAACTTAATGTTATGGCGGTCGACAGAATTTTCCACCGTGATTTTTGTGTTTCGTATCACTGGTTATATTATTATATTATATTATATTATATCACTTTAGACCAAAAAATTTTACAAGCTACGCAACAACATTCAAACGAACCGAGCTAGTTTTAATCACGCTTTACAAAAAAAACCCTCAATTTTACAAAAAAAAAATCCCAAATCTGATGATACACTTTTACACACCAATAAAATAGTAATTTTCTCAAGGAGTATTGTAAAAAACCGCCAAGGTTTTTTATCCTTACATTTTTAAGAATTTTATACAATATTTGACTGTTTTTTAGATACTTTTTTGTGAAAATTATAAAAATCTCGACAAACAACTCAGACGAAAAAGTACATCGCCAGATTCCGAAGTTCACTCATAAATTTTACTGCTTTTTTTTCTCTCTATTGATCAAATCTAACAACTTTCATGAAGTTATTCTTCAATTTTTTAATCCGCGATTGTCGTTGAACCGGCAAAGTAGGTAGAATCGAAGCACAGGCGGAATCTACGGCGTGACGACGAAATTGGAGTGGAAAATTGGCTTCGCCGAAACGTATTAACATACAATCTCGGGGTATCTCATAATCGTTTATTTATGTAATATGTTATACATAATGCATAATAGAAAAAAAGCTTGAACGGATAAGCGTGAAGAATCTTCAGGCACATTTATTTTTTCTTTTTTATTTTTCTTGTTTTTTTTTTTATTTAGCGCAATTTCTTTCTCTCGTTGCGACATTGTGCCGCGTGAGATGTAAACCGAGTGTTCCATATGCCACGAGTCCGTAACATCCAACGTGTAATTACACTGCAACAATGCACTCGACTGTACGAAAGGAAGAGAAAAAAAAAGGAAGACGTAAGAAGGAGAACAGCAACAAGTATATTTGCTTTGAAATATGCAAGAATGGAAAGAAGAGGATAGATTGCTATGAAATAAAAGTAAACAAACGTAATAAAAAATGTATCTCAGGCATTTACATTTTAACGTAAAATGCACGTCTATCGATTCAAAATCCTACATTTCACTCAAAATTAAAAGTTCCAAAAAACTGAAAATAATACTTTAAAAGTGCATGTGACCTAATTTTTGACTAGTAAGTTCAAAAATGAACCACATAAAGTTTGAAAAAAGTCAATCGTTTCATTAAGATAGTATGAAATTCATTAATTAGTTTTTTACTGTTGACTTTTTTAACATAAAAAAACTCTTACATAAATATTCAATAAATGCTCATATCAAATACAATTTACAGTAATATAATAATAGTCATATCGAACTTAACAACAAGCAATTCATTGAAAACAAAAATGAAGATGAAAAATAAATCTATCCTTGTTCTTTGAAATTGATTATAACTAATAATGGATATAATATGAATATAATAATGGATTAAATGTTGGTACCATCTTGACAAAGCAGTCGATGCCATATCGGTCCAATATTTCCTGCCATTATTGTTAGTACCAAGAAAATAATATTGTACAATGTGGATTGTGCAATTTCCAACATTGTTATTGGTCGTAACAGAAAAATCTAGTTGCGATTGATCGAAGTTGATGACAATACAATATGGTAGAAAATTTATTTTATGAAATTGTGCATACTACAATATGAATTATGCATTACATGTATTGTGATAGTTACATTATGGTTTTCTCGTCATTGCCAATTTCGATTTAATCGTACGCTCTGGTCCAATTGCGGATATTTTTGCTTTGGTATTGTTACAGTGAAATCACATCATTCTTCTCGTCACGCAGCAACCTATTTTTTGACTCAAATGTTGCAATGATAAGTCAAGGCTAATGATTTTATTGGAAGATATAAGTATAAATGTTTACGATGGACGCTTTGTGGTCAGAACAAATTTACATTTCAATCAAGCAACGAACAGTAATAACAATTTTTGGTCGTAGAGGATCATAATTTTTCATTTTTTAGGAAAGTTTTGACAAGTTTTCAATCGAATTTCTGTTTTTTTTTTTATTTTTTTATTTTTTTTATTCCATTATTAACACTATCAATTAAATTAATTAATTTTATAAACGGTTTTATTTTATGTTATATTTAGTTGCAATTAATTAAACCTCACCTCAATTAATTAATAATAAATAACACTTAAAATTAAACACCTGAAGAAATAAATCGATTTATTTAAATTCACGTTTGCATAATTCGATGACTAAAAATGTTCACGATTTATTAAAAATTATTACGTTAAAAATAACTGCAAGACAGTTGATTCAAATGGAGACAATATTAAAAATTGAAACGTGTTTTCTAAAAGTTGGGAAAAAGATTATGCAAGGAAATGTAAATTTATTATAAATGAAGAAAAATCAAATCATCTGAAGAGTAAGCTGCATGTGGGTGGAAGTTAAATAAAAAATGAATCGATATATGTTGAATTAATATTCAAAGTAGACACGCGTATATGTTGAAGTAGGTCATTTAAGTTGGAAAAAAGACACGTTAGAAAAATGAACAAAAGTGATGAAAAAACCGGCCTAAAACTGCACTCACGTGAGCGACGTTTCTCGGTTGAATTAAACGCTCGATTGTCGCGGACTCCGATTCGTCGTAGATTATGGATTTCGAATCGATAAATGAAAGTAGATCGAAAGTAACAGTGAAAATACGCGGAGACGGCAACAAGACGGCCGCTATTTATCACTGCGCTGTGACCAATGTAAATGCGAAGATTGCAATGAAATCCGAATGGCTAATTATCATCTTTCATACGTCATTCATAAGCTTTTAATGATAACTGTTTATCAAAGTTCAAGAATCGTATGTCCATTTTTCTTATTGTACAAGAAAGACGATGTTTTGAAAAAGAGAGAATGTGAAAACAAATACACGATAAAAAATAACATAAAATTAATCGTTTATTCATTAAGAAATAGATATAAGAATGAAAGAAGAAATGAAAAATTTTAAACATTTAATTCGTGCTTTTAATTTTATTTAAAAAGTAACTCAACTTAATTCAAGATATCTTTCTTTTTACACCTTTCTTTTTATGTGAATACATTATATAATAATCATTGTAATATCTATTCGATGAAAGTAAAAATCACACTGATGTATCGAAATCAATATGAAGTAAAACAATTTGAGATAATCAACCGGCGTTCAACAATCTTATTATTTTACTTTCATCGATTATGCAATAGAATAAAAGTGTGAATAATTGTACTTTTCTATAAAAATTCTGACATCTTTCGTTGTTGGGTAAAACATCGTACAAATTTGTAATAAAAAAGAAGGGAAAATATTTTTTTTCCAATTGATTGTCTATTGAGAATAATTTGTATCGATGTAATTCTTTTTAATTTGAATTTTTTTTGCAGTGTAACAATACAAAATTGTTGTTTACAAAATTGTTTCTTGAAGAATGTCTTTTTCGCTTATTGGATCGAATGGGTTTTAAATGTTAATTGATTAACATGCAATTACTCTACCTCGACAGTCGCAATTTACATATAGATTTTTAAATTAAATTCGTGCATACAAAAAATCGCCGTAATGCTCTGAAAAAACAATGTAAAAGATGAAATCAATGGATCAATGGATAGATAGTAATTTATGAATTCGAATCGATTATCTTATTGAAAACAAGTGAAGGAAAAATGCAATAATAACTAACAGTTTTCAAATGCCAGCACACACCAACCTTAATACGTCAATATCAAAGTTTGAACAATGTTAAGATTGAAGTTTCGGTTCGGTCTTAATTGATTTTATACATTACCACATTAATAAAGAGGAAACATTTCCTGTTTTCGCTTTCAGATTGATGATTTCCCCAAGAACTTTCACATCGCAATGTTAACTTGATAACAATATTACTTGCACAGCTTTTTTGACCTCTCGTTCAATCAAATCTCATGTATCAGATATCCGACATTAGCATTCGTTATGAATGGAAGAACTCGACAATATCAAAATTAATTTCCAAAATTTTGTTTTATTAAAAAAAATAGGAAGCAAAATTAATTTAATTAATTAATAAAAGTCGAAAATTACTAAAGTCAACATCCTTAAAGAACGCTCGCAATAATACAATGCATTTTAAGTAATTACATATTTCTTGCGGTACAACGTAGAAATTAAATTCATTAACATCACTTCAATTCTTTTGCTAGTGACTTAATTACAGACCAATTACGTACTCTTAGTAACAATACAATGTTTTACTTATTGTTGCAGATGAAGGCCTCGTTATTATCCCTACTGCTGTGCTCGGTTTTGCTTCTAGGAATCTCCGAAAATGCGGAAGGTGAGTTCAGAGAAAGGGGCTTTTCGTGGTGAAGTAACGCGGAAAGCCGGAAGACATTTGCGACGAAAATGAAACCGCGATGATATAGTGCGCGTCAGCGACTGTCCAATGACAGGCTGAAAAATTGATAGGGCTGCTGCATTATAAGAAAATATATCGCTTTAGTTAAGTCGTAACGTAAGCATTTGCTCATTTCTGCATTCAACTATATTTATAGTTGAATGCAGAAAAGTTTACTCCATAATTGTGCCAACTATGTAAATTAGTATATTTTTCATTTTATTAGAATTTAGTTGGTCTGAACAAAATGTGTCGTTTATTTATGATTTTTTAGAAATTTTCAAATATACTTAGAAATTTTTCTGTCCGCGCATAGAAAATTTTTTCGTTTTTCAATGATTCCTTTTCTTTTAATAAAAATGCATTTTAATAAAAAAAATTACTTTGATTAAAAGAACTCTCCAGGTTTGTTACCCTTATTATAGATATGATTCACAATGATAATGATTTACTGAGAGTTTAACATAAAATCTTAATAGTGTTATCTCTGAAAATTCAGTTTCATCATTCAATAATTTATTAACAGGTGCGAGGAAACGATTTCGCAGGCCAACAACAGCTAGTCCAGCCGCTTCGAATGACCAGGAAATTTCAGCAAGCGTCAATAGAATTAAGCTGACCCGAAATCGACTAAATTCTAAAAACACGAAAAACGATTTGTCAACCGTCAAATCAAACGATGACTACAAGGTATACATATTTTTTTGGACATAACATTATTGAATACAAAATGTTACGTGTAGTTTGAATATTCAATTTTAAAAACAGAAATTGACATAAATTTGAAATTGTATCTTTAATATCAATGATTTCGTTACTTTTTTCTGCATGATTGATTATTAATAATCATAACGTTTCGATGTTACAGATCGTGTGTTATTATACTAACTGGTCGCAGTACCGAACGAAAATTGGTAAATTCTCGCCTGAAGACATTCAACCTGACCTTTGCACGCATATCATTTTTGCATTTGGTTGGCTTAAGAAAAATAAACTCACGAGCTTTGAGTCAAACGACGACACGAAGGACGGAAAGGTTGGCCTTTATGAGAGGGTGGTCAACTTAAAGAAGGCTAATCCTTCGCTAAAAGTTCTCCTTGCTATTGGTGAATAAATTCAAATTTAATACTTTACACTTTATTATCCAACGGAGTCGAAAATATAATTTTAAAATTGATTTAAAATATACTTAAAATATATTGAATGCAAATTATACATTCGTCAAAATGTTAATTATTCTACATGAACATTATATATATTTTATGCAAATTTCGGTCAAAATATGCAAAAAGTATATTCAAAATTGTAAGATATTTTTAGAAAGAAATATATTTTAGTTTCGTAGAAAAAGAAACAACAAATAATATTAATATTTAACTGAATTAATTTGATTGCTCAATAATTTATATCAGATAATTTGTTTGAATACTACTGTTATTTATAGAATATTATTAAACCGCATTGTAATTAACCATGATATGTATTATGCTAGGTGGCTGGTCGTTCGGTACGCAAAAGTTTAAAGACATGTCGTCCACTCGATATGCAAGACAGACTTTCATTTATAGCGCGATACCATATTTACGCGCTAGAAACTTTGATGGTTTGGACATCGACTGGGAGTACCCGAAAGGAGGCGACGACAAAAAGAACTACGTTTTGCTGCTAAAGGGTAGATCGTTTAGTCACGCGTGTCAATTATACGTCATAAATTATTTATTAATATATTTATAAACTGGTTTCGTCACTTTCTTTTCTCTCACGTATTACTTTGCAAAATTTTCGTGATATCCGCGAAAACTTATTAAATTTAAATCAACAATTTATCAATATTACATAAATAAATATAAACTTTCTTTAATATTTAAGTGCAACATTAATTACGTGTTAAATTTTTTGCCTATAATTTTTATTAAAATCGGCATATAAATGTTTTGATTTTGCAGAATTACGGGAAGCCTTCGAAGCGGAAGCACAGGAGAGAAAAAAACCACGTCTACTTTTAACTGCCGCAGTGCCAGTTGGACCAGATAATGTTAAAAGCGGATACGACGTGCCAGCAGTTTCAAGGTATATTTTTTTTATTTAGATTTTTCTTTTTAATTATTTAGATTTAAAAATTCAGCTGAGTTTACCGATTGAAAAAATAAACATACTTGCATTACTAACTAATATTTCTAACTTTAGTTACCTAGATTTCATCAATCTGATGGCTTATGATTTCCATGGCAAATGGGAAAGAGAAACTGGACACAATGCACCACTGTACCCATCGTCGCTGGATTCCGAGTGGCAAAAACAGTTAAGCGTGGATAACGCTGCCTCGATGTGGACGCGATTGGGCACACCTAAAGAAAAGCTTATCATTGGCATGCCCACATACGGTCGCTCATTTACATTATCCAACCCAAGTAACTTCCGGGTTCATGCACCCGCCAGTGGAGGCGGCAAGGCTGGCGAATACACCAAGGAATCTGGATTCTTAGCTTACTATGAAGTACGAGTATTTTTAATACTTATTCATAAAATTTTTCAGAATTTGTATTGCAATTTATACCATTTTAATATCGTTGCCAACATTTATAATTTTGGATATGAGTATGAACATTGTACATTTTATATTACTTTTTCATATCACTGTCAAAATGAATAATGTTGAACATGAACATTTATTGTAGGTATGCGAAAAATTACAAAACGGCGCTGTGTACATTTGGGATGATGAGATGAAAGTGCCGTATCTTGTTGATCATGATCAATGGGTCGGTTTCGATGACGAAAGATCAATTAGAAACAAGATGAGGTGGCTGAAAGAAAAGGGATATGGAGGTGCTATGGTGTGGACCATCGATATGGACGATTTCAATGGCACTGTTTGTGCTGGAAACGTGAGGTACCCGTTAATCGGTGCTATAAGAGAGGAGCTACGAGGAATATCGCGAGGAAACGGAGCGAAGGATGTTGATTGGAGTGCGGTGGCGTCCACAGTTAGCGAGGCCGTTGTAAAAAAGCCAGAACCGTACAAGATTCCAGTGACTGAGGTACTCAACAAGGCTAAAAAGCCACACAAATTGTCAACGCAGTTAGTCATCAATACTCCTAGTAGAGGTATAAAATACAGTTAAACTACTGTAATTAAAATTGAAAATTTCAATGTAGTTACACCTAATTAAGTCAATGAAACATTTCATTTTGAGAATACTGTAAAAACAAGTGTAAGTGTAGACACTTCTCGTGTCTCAGACACTTGAAGTGCCTTGAATTCAAACGAATTTAGACACTTTTAATATCTCAAGTAGAAAAAATGTTTCAAAATAAGACTTTTTTTGCAGTGAATTTATACATCTGCACATTTTTGTATGAGTAAAAGAGAAAATATTTATAAATTCATGTAGATTTTAAGCTTCCTATTTTAATCGATTCTTAATTAAAATTATTATTATTACTTGCTGCAGAAAGACCCGCTCAAACTATTTGTTATTTAACAAACTGGTCTTATAAGAGACCTGGAGCTGGGAAATTCGTACCGGAAGACATTGATCCAACGCTGTGCACGCATATTATTTATGCTTTTGCCACGCTAAAAGACAATTTTCTCTCCGAAGGAAGTGGAAAGGATATTGAAATGTACGAGAGATTAATAGCATTGCGTGAAAAAAATCCAGACATCAAAGTAAGGAAATAAATAATATTATCAATAATAGTAATAATAATTAATACAATAACGATAATAATAAATAAAATTTGGTTTATTACCGTATATAGCTGTTATTATATTACGAGAGATCACGTATTTTTTTGTATGATAAGGATTAATAAAAATTAATATTATTGTAAAATACCGTTATCATTAAACATTTTTTGAATATACAGATTCTTTTGGCTATCGGTGGATGGGCATTTGGTTCTACACCATTTAAGGAACTCACGAGCAATACATTCAGAATGAATCAATTTGTATATGAAGCTATCGAATTTTTGAGGGAATACAAATTTGACGGTTTGGACGTTGATTGGGAATATCCCCGAGGTGCTGACGATAAATCGGCTTACGTGAATCTTTTAAAAGAATTGCGAATGGCTTTCGAAGGAGAAGCTAAAAGTTCTGGTCAACCCAAACTTTTGTTGTCCGCTGCGGTGCCGGCCAGCTTTGAAGCCATAGCTGCTGGGTATTTATTTTGATGATACGTAAAAAGAGAATACAAAAGTAGTAGTTTCACTTCACATATTAATGATAATTTTTAGATGTTTGCAGAAATATAAAATTATAATATCTCTTTTTTATCACAGATATGATGTGCCAGAAATATCCAAATATTTGGACTTCATAAATGTGATGACTTACGATTTTCATGGTCAGTGGGAACGCCAAGTTGGTCATAACAGTCCTCTCTTCCCACTGGAAAGTGCCACTAGTTATCAGAAGAAACTGACAGTGGTTAGTATATTTTACAATCGATTTTTATTAAAAGATATAATATAGATACAATATATAATAGAAAAAAACGCAGTTTTCAGTTTTTTTTTTTTTTTTTTTTCAAATGAATGTACATTTTTATTTGGAGTTTCATCATTAATTTTAAATAAATCTCAGAGACATAGCGGACGTTCAATAATCTTTGATTTTTAGTTACGATGAACGTTCTTTTTTTCTTCTCATATTCTGATATATTTACGAATTTACAGGATTATAGTGCACGTGAATGGGTGAAACAAGGTGCTCCAAAAGAAAAACTGATGATTGGTATGCCTACTTATGGAAGGTCATTTACATTAGTGGACAAAGATAAATTCGATATTGGTGCTCCAGCATCCGGAGGTGGTGTTGCTGGAAACTTCACAAATGAGCCTGGCTTTTTGTCCTATTACGAAGTAATGATTTCAAATTAAAGCATTATCATTTGCATGGACATACACATATTTATATATGGACGTATACATATTTTTATTAAAAATGAATAAATTTTTGTCCTCAGGTTTGTCGCTTCTTAAATGAAGATAACACTACGTTGGTTTGGGATAGCGAACAGCAGGTGCCTTTTGCTTATAGAGATGACCAATGGGTTGGCTTTGATGATGAAAGAAGTCTCGTAAATAAAGTCAGTATAAAATAAACGCTTTTAATTTATAATGAAAATTTATGTCTACTTAATGTCAATGATATAATTGAAAGTAAATTAATGCTTGCTCCGATGTTGCAGATGAACTGGCTAAAGGAGGAAGGTTTCGGAGGAATCATGATATGGTCAATTGATATGGACGATTTTAGAGGAACCTGTGGAAATGGAAAGTATCCGCTTATAAAAGCCATGAAGAAAGAATTGCAGGATTACAAGGTTAAACTTAAATATGAAGGACCATATGAGAGCAATCTTCGGGGTGCTTACACCACCAAGGACCGTAAGTTTCATTATTAATAAAAATAGTGAAGTAACAAAGTTAATTGAATGACTAATGGATAATAAATTAATTCATGATTAGCGAACGAAGTGACGTGCGATGAGCAGGACAATCATATATCTTATCATCCGGACAAAAACGACTGCACGATGTATTACATGTGCGAAGGCGAACGAAAGCACCATATGCCTTGCCCAGTAAACCTCGTGTTCAATCCCAACGAAAACGTTTGCGACTGGCCTGAAAATGTCGAAGGTTGCTTGCAGCATACTCAGGCGCCACCCGTAAAATAATCAACTCGGCAAAGTCGTTAAAGTGATTTAAATTTTAGCGAAGAGAAGAACAACTGACGGATTTAATTTCAAAGAAGGACACACTATACCTGCGAGTTTATAATTGTATATTTCGAATTAACAAAAACCTTTACAAAAATCCTTAATTTTCAGTCATTGAAAATAATATATTCAATTCCGTAAAGTACGTAATCTTTACGGAGATATTGAAGATTATACAAACTCGACTCGCTGATTACAAAAGTATATTCGATGTTTAGAGCCAGTCCCGATTACAGAACAGATTAGGGTGATCTACGACACTTTACAATCTTGTGTAATTCTAGTGTTTAAATCTAAATCGTAAAAACGTCAAATCATTTATCTCCTACCGTATCACAATGTTAAACAATTCCATTATTACGTGTAATTCATTAATCAATCGGTGTGGAATACCTTAATATGATCTCAACACATCGGGACGAAAAAATTGCTTTCTAAAAAATATTATTCACATCGTTGTATTGTAATTATGTTTGAAATGCCTGAACTATTTGTCATGTATTGATATGTCCGTTTACAAAAGAGTATAAATTTGCGCCCGGTCAGTTGGCTACGAGCACCAGGATAAATAGCTCGACGAAGGCCAGATAGGCTCTGGCGAAGCGTTTGTGATTGGCCGAGCTCAAGGCGGACGCTTGGCAGGCCGTGTGCGGGGTTCCCAAAGTCAGCAGGACTTTGTCTGACGAGTACGAAGGTGTGGTTTCTGTGCAGACAGCGCGACCGGCGATGGTGCGCAGTTGTCTTGCGTCAGATTGCGAGGCCGTATGAATTTGCCGAGATTCTCGCAGCCACCTTCGCAGCCACAGGCTCAGCCAGGCGATTTCGCAGTCACACTCCAGGGGATTCCCTGACACCTGCAGGCCGCCTGTGAAATAATTTTGGTCACTCTTACAAACAACTTTGTACATAAAGTGATTACTGTTCTTGAGCTTGCGCTACTTTATCAACAGTTTAAGCATTTGAACTTATGTTAAATTTTGAGGTAAGCATTCTAAATAGGACTCTATGTCCATTATTGTAATAGTTCATTTCTGTTTTTGAATTCAACTATTCTTAAAAGAAAACACATTTCTAAATCTAAAAGTACATCCTTAAATAAAATTTTATATGTTAGTTTTGATACATTAATGCCATTTTTTGTATCATACTTTGATAAATCAATTGTGGTAGTGCAAAATACAATAATAATTTTTGTCATTACTCGTTGATTAATGCTTATCATTTTATGACTTTTATTATGTAGATGCGTTAGTTCCAACAAGAAGTTTGTGATTGAATTCTTATTTATTGGTAATAATGACGCGTACTGTTAACATGATATAAGTGCTCGGAATTTCTACTATATTTTCGATAATTCAAAGTTCATAGTTTATCGACAAGTCATATTATTTCAAGAGACAACGAAAATGATAGCTTATACAAAGTATTTTATTACAATGTACATAATTGATTGGCGCATTCTTAATAAAGTATTTAATACGTGGTAAAGTTAATAAGTATGTTTCAATATTGTAATTTTTAGAAAACCTACCTGCTACCAGATTAGTGCCTACGGTTTCCCAAGAAAGATTCCCATAAATAGCTGAAGGACTCAGTTCATTAATATGATTGTTTCGCAAGTCCAGGGTAAGTTCGGAAAAGTGTTTGGTCAATGTGAGGAATATATCCGACTGCAGTTTTCGAACTCGCGTTCCTTTAATCCGAAGTACAAGTTCACTGCCTTCGATTGTTGCAAACGCATCTGGTGATATTGCTTCCAAGTGCTTTCCCGTTATGGTCAATTCTCGAAGCTGCTTCGTGAAGACGTTCTGCAACTGATCACTTAAGACTGGTTCCATAATTTGAATCTCTACTGTTCTAAGAGGCAATGAACTGAGCAAATCACGTAAAATGAATCCACTTGATTCAGGCCAAGACTGAATTTTCAGATGTTTTAAGTACCGAAGATTTTTAAAGGTATCCTTATCAATTGCCCTGGCTTTGTTTAAATTCTTCAAGTTCAATTTTTCTAAACGAGGGTAACCCAAGAAATTTTCTCTTGTTAAAGTCTGAAATATTTATTGACTCATTAACATTTACCAATAATAAAAATAATTTTTGCTGTAAATATATCGAAAGTTACTTTTTAAATGTATTTTTGCGTTACTTGATTATATTATACTTAAAAAAATGTTTCTAAAAACTGAACTATAATGTTTAAAACGTATTAGCAGATATTATTAATAGACTAAATATTTACTAACATCTATAGGATTGCTTGATACGTCCAGCTCACGAAGCAATTCCAAGTGCATGTTTGGCATCAAAGTGAGAGAGTTGTTGGCCAAAAGCAGGACTTTTAGAGATTCGAGATATTGAAAATCTCTATCATTCAATTCAGCTATGTTGTTTAGCGAAAGATCGAATATATTGAGATTTGTCAGAGGTAAAGCCGGGACATTGCTCAAGCTGCAACCAATCATATAAAGTCTTCTAAGATTTGGTAAGTAATGATAAAGTTCTTTGAAATTCGCTTGCACTGAATTTTGGGATATGTTTAGGCTTAGCAGATTCCTTAATGAGTCAAATGAATTGTCTGGCAAAATCGTGATTCGATTCTTTGCTATATTCAAACAAGTCAGTTCCGATACTGGAAAAGCTGTGGAATCCAAGCGATCTACATAGTTATCTGCGAGATTAAGATCACGCAACGTGTAACCGATCTCCAAAAGTGCAGCAGAAGGAATAGCTGAGAATTTGTTTCCACTTAAGTCCAAAATTTCCAAACTCGTTGATTTAAAAACGTCCCTTGGTAAAGATCGTAGTTCATTTTTTGATAAGTTTAAAACTCTGAGCTTTTTATTATGCCTAAACTGTTCAGAAAGTAGTAAATTGATTGCATTATTGCTTAGATCGAGTTGTTGAAGCGATTTCAGATTATGGAAGGTCCTCCGTCTGAGGTTTTCAATACGGTTTTGTTTAATTATTAGCGTCTCCAGATCTTCCAACTTAAATATATCTGTAATTGTACAAAATATTTAAACTTCTTTATCACAATCTTATACAATTAATAAAAAAAGTACGTACCAGCGTCCAGTATTGTGAGAAAGTTGTTCCTCAGATCCAAGTGACGAAGGTTGGGAGATGCAGAAAAAGTTTCAGCAGAAAGAGTGCTTAAATTGTTGTACCCGAGAAACAGGCGAGTAAGATTGGTGACTGAAAATCCTGGGTCAATTGTAGCAATGGAATTGAAGGATATGTTGAGTGACAACTCAGGTCCGCCGGTTTCCAAAAATGCATCCATATCAAGATGGGTTAGTCTATTGAATTCTAAATGTAAGAACCTTAGGCTAGTCAGGCCTCGAAAAGCGTACTTGTCAACTTTGTCAATTTTGTTATATGCTAGTGACAACGTCAGCAATTTTGGACAATTTTCAATAAACATTGCTGGTAACATGCGTATTCTGTTACCGGTTAAATCTAAAGATCTCAGTTCCGAGAAATTGTGGAAAGTATTGTCAGGCAAAGCTTCCAAAAAATTGTACCCTAATTTGACGTCGCGCAGTTCTGGATGAACGCTTGGAAGAAATAATTTATCAGGCAGATAGTGTAATCTGTTGGACTCTAGGTTGACGTACCTCAGTTGATGAAACGTGTAGAAGGCCGAAGAATCAATGGTATGGAAGTTATTATTGTCCAATACCAACCATAGTAAATTAGTCAAGGGTCTAAAGGCTTTCTGAGGAAAAATGTCAGTGGAGAAGGCAAAGCTCAGTTCTAAGATTTCTAAGCTATCGTTAACTCCGTGAAAAGCTTCGTCGTCTAATTCAGTCAGTTGATTAAATGACAAACTGAGTTCCTTGAGCTTTCTAGCGCCCATAAATGTATTGCCTTTCAGTCTGCTAAGAAAATTATTCCTTAATAATAAAATTTCTAAACTATCGGCCCATTCAAAATCCTGTGGCTCCACATGCGAAATTTTGTTGTAGCCCAAATTTAGGTGCAAGAGTTTGTGGCACTTAGACAGAGCCGCAACAGGGACGGAAGTCAGATGATTTGTTGCCAAAGATAAGGCTCGCAGATGTCCGGAAAATTTCAGAAAGCTGTCACTAGAAATGTTGTGTATGTCGTTGTTGGCCAAGTATAGGTACGACAATTTATTCATTTGACTGACGGCCGTTGGAACACTGGGTAGTTCGTTCTTCTCCAAATTCAGGTATTCAAGGCAGTCTTCCAAGCCCCGCAGCGCATCGTCATCTATCGAAGTAATTTCGTTTGACGATAGATGAATCCTTTTGATATCCATATATTTGAACATATCAGACGGCAGATATGATAACTTGTTGCTCGCAAGATTCAAGTCTTGAACGTAGAACGTTCGATTCGCATAGCCCAAGAACTGGAACGTCTCGATACAATTTTCGCTAACATCAATTAATTGAAGATTAGAGCTTCGGAAGTCAATCATTTCTAGCGATCTGATTTCGTTTCCCCGTAAATGCAGCCAGGTTAAGTGTTGCAAGTTTGCCAAGCTCATTGGAAATGACTTGAGCAGATTACTATTAAGACTTAAAGTTTGAAGTTTTGGTGGCAGTGAAAAGTCTGAAATGTCATGTATATTATTGTTGTCCAGATTCAGCCAGATCAGATTTTTGAAAGAAGCGAAGACTTTGGGAATTTCGACAATGGAGTTGTCGCCGAAAAAGGCGTTGACTAAGGTTTCTTTTGCGAAACCCCAATCGCCATCCAAGGACGTTATATGGTTACTGAAAAGGGTAAAATAAAATTAATTAAAGTGTCGGTATTTTAACAAAAATAATATATACATTTGCTCAACAAAAAATTAAATAAATAACAAAGTGTGATAATCGCATTGCACCACTATTAGTTTTACCTTACATTTTTATGTACGATATGTGGATACTTGAAAAATATCCATGTAAAAGAAATATAATAAGATTTTAATTAGAAAATATTGATATTTGAATGAGTTGAGTCAGCGTGTTCGAAAATTACTTACCCATGTAAATTCAACCAATTTAATTTCTTTAATTCGCGAATTGATTTCACAGGCACTTCTTCGAGGACATTGTAGCTTAAATCTAAAGATCGAAGACTGTCAGCCACACCACTGAAACATTTAAATAATTCATTACTCTCAATAGGTCACGTGAGTAGTTATAATAAATTTTGCTTATCATTATTTTAAATAAAATTAAAATAAAAAAGAACCTAACACTGAATAATTATCTAACAATTTTTAACTAAATTTTTAAAACATTCTTATGACGTTGCAACAACTTACGAAAAAGCTTTATCGGTGATACTCATTAGTTTGTTGTTCATCAAACCAAGAGCCTCAACGTCTGCCAAACTTGCCAAAGCGTCATTGTCCAAAACTTGTATATCGGAATTAACAATGTCCAGCTGTGCTACATAGCTCACTGAAACATCTATCAAGCAACCTTTCATTCGCAACATTTATTTATGTTTAGGATGATATTTTGCTAATCATTTTTCGGGGCTTTATGTGATTGAGATATCTTTCGGATAAAATTATGTTTGATTTAAAACAATTATTTGAAGAATGAAAAGTTATTATATATTTTGGGTAGGGGAAAGAGTTTTTTAATCGTCAATTTTTCACTTAAAAAATAATTTTTAAAATTTAAATAACGTCTAAAGAATTCTTTCTTGTGAGGCTTATGATTTATAAGCAAAAGTTTTTTTCTTTGAAAAAAACTAAAAATTGAGAAAGCTTATTTGGTTAATTTATCCTCTGCCCTAAGTTTACAGTTCTGCTTTTTTTTGACATTTAAGATGACAACCACATTTTTAATCTTGATTTAAACTTTGTGATGTTTTTTTTTTTTAAATAAGAATTTTTAGAAGGCTTATATACCTGGGAATTTCGCAAAAGGTACACCCATGCAATTGATATCCATTTTCATGAAATCCGAGTCATCTTGTAGCCAGCACAAACACATCGTGTTGAAGTCACACGGTGTGTTGTCGCATTTTGATACACGGATTATCCAACTGAGCACGAGGATCGAGAGTGAAATTCTCAAATGCATCTGAAAATTAACTGTTGTAATTTGAGGAGTATCCCCAATTGAAAAAATGTATAACCCATTGTAAAAAGGGCTAGACTTGTATTCAAAGTTTTAATTCAAAGTTTCATTATTCAAAGTTTCGTGTTCGTTTCGCGCGTGCAGTGAATTTGTTTTGTGATGTTTAAGTTTATTGCAGTGAAAACAGTTGGAGTATCGTCTGACGGATTCGATATTTCGTAAGTTTTCTTTTTTTTTTTTCTAATATCTAATCTAATTGTTCTGCAATGTCTATGCATTTATATTGCACACATGCTCAGATTTTATATATGCTGCATGTTTTAAATTATTTTCTGAGCAATTGTGCAATTTAAATTCATTAAGAGACAGTATATATTTCATTACATTATTTCATTCGTATAATTCTGATAGCAATAAGTTCAAATTAATATTCTATCTGAACAAAAATGTAATCATAATTATATAGAAACTTGTTTCAACGGGGAACGTAATGAACTATAAGAAGGTTCTAATCATCATTATTTTAACGTAAGAAACTGTAATTTCAAACCAACTTTTAATCAAATAGATCCGCACTAATTAAAAATATCTATTTACGGGAATTTAAAAAATTAAAAAAATTGATTATCCACTCCGATCTACTTTGAAAAATAATCAACAGAAAATTTGAACTAGACAACTTTTGTTTCTATTCATTGACAGAAAAAATAAAACAAAAATAAAAATAAAAGGTTTTTCTTGTAAAAGGATAGATTAATTAAAATTTACAACAAATTAAAAAATGTTACAGTGACTACAAGAACGTTAAAAAAAAAAACTATTTTTCGCAGTGTAGTCGGTCAATCGCATTTTTAACGTGCAGTTAAATATTACACAATTTGAGAAGCAATTATCGGCATGTAAATTTGTTGGCGAATTTTTTAGCACACCTTGCGCAACGGTGTTTTTTTGGCAAAGCACCGCTGCCAAGCTAACGAAGGTGGTCACAAGTTTCAGCTTAAAAGCTCCCTGGCGTGAAATGTCTGGGACGTCTGCACTTCCAGCGTGTTCTCATCGTTCCGCGAGAAACCATACAAACATTGCACGGCACCAGGAAAAGGTAATGTCCGACTACGAAGGGCGCATGAGTTCCCGCTTGGCTTGCGATTCACCCTGTAAAAGCGCAGGCGTGCCTTATCGTTATGGATTGCACTTGCGCGGGCAATGTCAACGTGCTGAAATACAAATAAATTCGCAATCGATGTTGTTTATCAAGAAAGACTTTTTAATTTTTAACTTGTTTTAGCTTTTTCAAGATTTTTTTAACATTGATTGTGAAAATTCGGCTGTGGAGTAACAGTTAAATCAACTGAGAGATCAACTTTAAATAATTTTTATTGATTTTATTGCAACGCATTAATACTAGTACAGAAATACACATCATTTGCATGTTTATACATATTTGAATACTGCTTGAATGTTATCAAAGGCAGTCAAGTTTTACATTTTACATGCAAAATTATTTTGTATATAACACTATTGCATTAAAAACTGTCGATGTGGAAATTTTCAGTTCCGAAAATTGAAGAAGTAATAGAGCGACAATCTTTCGGTTAGGGGCACAGGAAAGAACTCTTTCTCCACTACTGTTTTTTCGTTTTCAATCAAAGAAATGTTCCCAGTAAAGTTTTCTTTTAGTTGTAAGCACTGCTGAATGTGATGATGTTTTTTGAAGAACATTTGAAAGGATATTCAAAATTGAAGAAATAATTTTTAAGCCGAAGGTTCCTTCGTGATAAATAAATAGACCGCGGACGGGGGGGGGGTTGTATGAATTTTTTAATTTTTTCGTAAGTTTTCAAGTCTATTGCAATAGCAAATTATACGAGAAAGTAAGACATTACAAGTCAAATGTTGAAATACTTAGTTTTAATAGACTAAACACTTACTTTGATATTTATGGTTGCCGGTATTATATTTGATTGGTGTAGTTACTAAAATCAACATCGTCCTTGGCGTTGTTATTATTCGTGGAGAAAAATGGGATGCTGACTCGGATGATAGAATTGCATGTACAATATTTTGCTATTAATCTTTATATCTATATGCTATTAATCAATATGCAGAAATCTAATAGAAACGGTAACGACAATTGTATTTAAAAAGCAAAAAAAGTATTGTGATAATGATAAGAAAATGCTAATAAAAACAATAACGAGTGTCAGTAAAAGCAATGAACAAAACGACGATAAAAGTGATAATTGTATTTATGTTAATTATTGAAATAGTCGTATTAATGATATAATTATAATAAAAATGACGAAAATAACAATAGCAATAAAAAAAGACCAATGAAATGGAAAAGAATTGAAAAAATTATAACAATAATAGAAATGGTCGTAATAATCAAAATAAGCAAAATGATCATGCTCGGATCATGTCGGCATTGTACGGAAGCAGTCAAATATTGAATTTTACATGCTCATTAAAAATTTTATTGAAACAGATAACATTTTCAAAGCAATTGCAATAACTTTAATGTGGACACTTCACCTATACACTTGCTTCAAATTTCGTGCAACGGCCATGCGATGTAATTTGCATAACTACACAAACAAAATCAATCACTTAAGCTGTCTGTGTTCTTTGAAGTTAAAGAATGCAAGAACAGAAGCATATTCAGACACGTTTTTCAATTTTAAAAAAAAAGCAGAAATTCCATACCAACAAATATGACCGTGCTAGAACGAAGTGGCAATGAGAAAAATTGCACCTTGATTTCGCACACAAGTGCATTATTTCATCGAAAATGGCAGTGCAAATTTAAGCGAAAACACATGCGGTAAACTATCATTTGCAATCTTTACATACTGAATTCGGGATTTCATCCATTAGTAAGCATATCGTTTATTATTTACGGGTATTTTGTTAATGAAATACAATCAATACTGATTGAGATAACATTGACACAGTCGACAAAAAGCAGCTTGCTTTTCCTACACCGAAAAAACCACATTGCACTATGCGTCTGAAGTTTCAAACGTTTATTAACCAACGAACAAAAAATGTTTCCAAAATTGATCAAAATACATTGAAATTTATTAAAGAAAATCATAAATAGATAAAAAAAAAGACTAGCAAAAGCTAATTTAATCCCATTTTTTACAATACGCAGACAACTGTTCTGTTTCTCACCGTTATTTAATCCGTAACCTCGGTTACAAAATGACTGTTGAATCAAAAAGATACATACTATTGTTTACATTATGATTTTCTCGATGTAGGAACTGAAATTAATAATTTGTTATAAAAAGGTAGTATTTTACAACTAAAAATTCCACGAATTGTACAACAAAAAATCAGTAAGTTCACCAGAATTTACTTTAGGTCTTTGTCTCGGTCTACTTACCCAAGCAACCAAAGAATGTTATGTGACCTCGTTGTGACGTCACACGTGACTCACGTGTGACTTACGTGTGAGTCACAGGTGAGTCACTCATGCGTTAAAACGGTCCTCTCAGTGTGATTTCTTCATGACTTTGAATTGTGTCATCAGTGTGATGTAACAGTTCCATCACTGCAATGTCACTCGAAAGTCACAGAGAGGTCACATAATATGTAGTATTACACATAATATATTGACATATTCACACATAATATATACACATATTCACATAATATGTAGTATGACTTATCAGTGATGTAAATGTGATTAGGCTAAGCCTTATTTGTGACGATAGGGTAATATGACGATTATGTGACCTCTCTGTGACTTTCGAGTGACATTGCAGTGATGTAACTGTTACATAACACTGATGACACAATTCAAATGACAAACATAAAGTGATTTTTAGTCTTCTTTTTCTCTTTTAAAAATTCATAAACATCCTGGAAATTATCAGCATGACATTGTATGTTTCTTGCGTGTTAACTCGGTGTATTTAATTTATGTAATGTAAAATTATTTTGTACGAAAAAGTGGGCGATTTTGATGAATTTCAGTGGGTTATAATTTGCATCAGTGTACGTCGCAGTATTCGTCATTGATACGTTTTCGTTCAGTAAGTTAAGTCTGTCTGTATTTTATAAATATGAACTTTTTTTTAATTATTGATTATTTTTTAATTTTTTGTATATCTTGGGCTAGTCTAATACGTTTCGTTCTCGTTTATTTGACTCCATTTTCACAAAATTGCCACGAATTTTTTATGCGGGTTGATATTTATGAATTGAACATACCTTAATTTTCTATTATAATGCTAAAAGATCATAGATTATAAATTTAATGTATTACTTGACAGATCATGTTAAATGGCGCTGTCAATAGGTATTAACTTGTTAGAAATTATAGAAATTAATATGGCTCTCGTACGGATGAAACACACGGCATCAATACAGTCCTGACCGAAAAAATTGTTTTAATCGGAGCCATGTTGGAGGATCATTAAAATTTCCATTGACAGAGTTATATCGATGCCATGCGTTACATCCCTGCCATTGTAAGTTCAATTGCTACTAGAATTGTTACTAACTTATTAAGAGTCGTTCATAATGTTTTTGCAAATGTCTTTAAGATTTTTTTGTTTATTTATTGATTGAGAACAATTTAAATTGATAATTATTGCAATAACTTTTATGAATGAATGCACTCAGAAAAATGTCTTATAAAATCTATTATCTTTTCTAAGAAAGTTGGGATACAAATGTCCGCAGTTAAGAAATTGTTATTCAAAGATAGTAAATTGTAATACAAAGTCAATGGATATTAATCTTCACTGATAAACTTCTATTCAAAATGTAATACAATTTATTATCTTCGAATAACAATTTCTTAACCACGTACATTTGTATCCCAACTTTCTCAGAGAAGATAGTAATTTTTATAACACATTTTTCTCAGTGTGTTGACAAGAACAAAGGGCTACGCTATTCACTTGAAATTACTGCCTCATTCGGATAACAAAATTATTTTCATACCTCTAGAACTATAGATTCAAATTTCCACTTATGTAATGTGTAACAAGTTCCTCACCTTCCCATAGAAATGTAACAATAAAGTTTTTTGCCTTCTTTATTTGCGCTTCTTTATTTTATCTGCTGCCGTCATAGACGTTATTTAATTACATGCTAGATCATCGAACTCGCCCTAAGTTAAAGAAAGTATCCATGCATGTTAAATTGTATGTCTCGTTGATGAAAATTAAAAATTAAAAGGTTGTAGTATCATAAGATGTAATGTTACTTTCCGAGTATTTATTTCATTAAAATGTAAAATGTCTCGATGTCAAAACTTTTATGAATGACAGTGAAATGATAATTATTCTATATAGCCATTTGTCGCGATGCTCAGATCGCACAAGTGCAACTCTATTTAGTTTGCGGATATCAATTTTAGAAACAGCAGTTATGAAGTATATTATTTAATTAAATATCGAAAAACAGACACATCATATAATAAAGAGAAAATAAAGTGCAAAAAATTTCGAAAATGTTACAAATAAAAACATTTCCACTGAAAGTTTGGAATTATATTATTATAAGACCTTTCAAACAATACACAAACACAGATTGGAAAGTTTTCAAACAATCTTGTTACTCAACATACAGATGGAATTACGTTATTTTGGGTTTATGGCCAGAACTTCCGAATTATATTCAATATATCTCGATTGTGTTGGTAGGAATTGTGAGTTTTCTTATATGGCCTGGTCAGGTAAATATTTATTACAATATGAATACAACTAATAAAGCGTCTTTGACGTACCTTAAAATATCACACTTTCAGTAGCCATTCCAAACATTCTGAATACATTAATTGAACGAAAAGTCAATTAATTATTATTAATTATTATTATTAATTAATTATTATTATTTTTTTTGATTACAGGAAAGAATTGAATAAACGCAGAACAAGTCTTAACATCAGTCTTAACATCAGTTGTTAAGAGTTGTTCCGCGTATAATTCAATTCTTTCCTGTAATCAAAAAATATGTATATAAGTAAATATAAAATAGGGAAGATGAAATAGAAGAATTAAACAGAGAAGAAAAGTGAAGTTGAAAAAAGAGACAGAAATAATAAAGATGAAAATGTAGAAAAAGGGAAAATGCCGAAAATCAGCAGTTAATTAATTTTTTTTAAATATAATTGATTAGATTATATTCTTTATAAGAAAAAAAATTATAAATTTTACAATATAGAAATTATAAATAACACTAATTATGTGAATGAAAATCACTGGCAGTCTCGAATTCAATTTAGTATCTTTGATTAGAAAATTTTGTATCCATTAAATTATGAACACTGTCGACAAAATTTTTAAATTAAATTGTGAAAATTAGAATATTTATTACACTGATGTCGTTTATCATAATACTGAACATTATAAATAAAATACGTTGAGTCTTAGAAAATGTTATCAATAATAGTTCAGAATCTTGCAACTTTTCTGACTTTGTTCTCAATGCATCTCGACGACCTTAATGTGAACAAAGGGGGTAGCGGAATAAGGGGAGTCAAAGTCCCTCGAGGAGTTTAATAAGTTTTGACTGAAAAAAATCTATTACTGACGTTAAAAAGCCTTTTCAACTTATTTTTTAAGGTCAGTAATAGATTATTTCAGTCAAAACTCCTCGAGGCTCTTTGACTCCCCCTTATTCCGGTACGCCCTTTATTATTATAAAATTAATTTGTTTTTCTTGTAAAGAAATATCTTATTTTTTCCAGATGAATTTTTTTGAGCATCATATATATGAAATAGATCTAATATTTTCAAATTTGCAGTATCCGCTTGCCCATATTTTTGGATACACAATTCGCTTTAACCAATACTTCTTATTGCATAAGGTATAATTAAAAGATAAATAACTAAAGCTTATTATTAGACAGACCATAATATTGTGATACATTATAACTTTTTTTATAATATAACTTTTCAAATAATTTCAATAAGTATTTACGAAATCGAAAAGTTGATTTTTTAAGTTTTCAAATATTAGATATAAATAGATACAAAAAGCCGACTAAAGCAAAGATATTATGTAATACTTAAACGTTTGAAAATTCTTTGCGTATCTTAAAAACTTATGCGGAACTAGCCATAGTTAGTGTAATGTTTCGAGATAATACTCCGACATGACGCTGTTTTCGAAGTAGCGGGCTACCGCCTAACAATTCATTAAACATTAATTGCCATGTAGAAATTTTATTTTAATCATCTTTATTATTTGATACTTAATTATTTGTTTCATTATTAATTATTTTAACAGTTTATATATATAAATAACGCCATATGTAATGACTGGATAACAATGAAATATGTAAGAGGTGGTTCAATCATTAAAGATACAGCTTATAAAGTGAATAAAGGTTTATTCCAATTGGCAGGTAATATTTATTATTTTTACTATAATCTTGTCACAAATATACTATTTTAATTTTAATTATAACACAACTCTAAACTCAATTTGTACCGACTCTTTTAACCCATTTTTTGCCGTTGATGAGTTTTCACAACAATAAGTTTAGTAATTTTTTTTTTTTTTTTTCTACATGACAAGTGTAACTCACGTTTACGCGTTTCAAAAGTATCGCGGTTTCTCCGTTTATGCATAATTGCTTAAAAAAATTGTTTTTTCGTAAGAAATAACCGTTTTTTCGCACATAGAAAAATTAATAATGGAACTATTAAGCATTAAATAACTTTATGTTTCTAGCATGGAAGTGAATAGATTTCCTTTTTTTTCAGTTTTGATGTATATACTTTTAGTATATTTTTGGATATTACCATTTATCTTTTTATATGTAAACAGACATATACCTATACGTGAACACCAATTTGATGGAATTGTTGTTCTCATAGAAGGACCTTTAATGAGAAGAGTATCCCAAAGCAATTTCTTTATACTTAAAGTTACATTTAACCATACGAGCCTTACATTTATGTTTACGTATTTACAAAATTTTCTTTTTACTTGTTTAACATTTATCAGTCACGCTTGTGCAAAGTTCGACGTTGTTACGTACGTAAATTGAATCCTTGTTTTATAAATTATATAAATATAAATTATATATATAACTTGTTATAAATATCTCTGTTTATTGTAAAATAGTGTCAAATATTTAACATTTTACGCGCAGTTACAATGCACCCTGAGCCCGGTGTTTACATCTGTGTTGAAAAGTAGTCGTTTTGTTACACCCATGCTGTGAACAAAAAATAATGCGTTCACTAAATTTGAAAATTTGTCTCCGGGCTCGGGAATCGATATATATGCTTTAGATTTCAGATTATATATTTTAGATTTCAGATTACTCAAATTATTATTGACAGTCAGGAATGCATTGAAAAAAATTATAAAATATATATAAAATCACTCGATAACAAAATTAATGTATGTATCAAGAGTCATAATGAAGCTATAAGGTGAGTAAGTGAATTCTTATTGAATCTTGAATTTAATTTCATATGCATATGCATATGAAATTATATAAATTAATAATTATATAAAATGTATAAAATGCGAATAAAAAATATCCCATAGCGAATTAGCCGTTGTTGAACAAATGGCCCGACGTTGGCTCAATATCGGTTACCGTAATATAGCAAAAGATATTGGACCAATATAAATATACAACGAATATCAATGATTTACCGATGTTTAATCGTATTTCAACCGTCGTTGAAAACCGACCTTGGGCCAATATTGGCCCGATATTGGCTTAGTAATTCATAAATTTAATATCGATATTGGGCTAACCTTGGTTTGAACATGAACCATGGTAAATACATTTAAAAATTAATTAAACTGTCTAATTAACTGTTTCTTAATGCGTAACATGCTATTGTAATAATATTTTTATTTATTTATTTATTTATTTATTTAATTATTAATATTACGTATATTTATTTATTAATATTACGTATTTTGACAGTTTCTCTAGAAAGATTGAAGAATATATACAACATACAACGTTCGCTGTAATTTTCTTAAGTTCCATCCTCCTATGTTTCATGATTTACGCTGTAAGATTTGTCATAAATCATTTATATACAAATTTGATATCATAAATTAAAATCGAACAATATATTTAAAATTTCTATTCAGATGTATCTTTACAAGTCCAATGTTGGTGAATGTGCAAAACTGTTGCCAGCTTTAATGTTCGCTTCCTGTATAAGCCTAATTCTTACAATGGTAGGAGACATATTGATAGTAAAAAGCACGAGAGTTAAAGAGGCTTGGTAAACTTGAAAAAATATATTTTTAAGTCGAATTATCAATACATTTTTATGCTTGTCTTAAAGAGCTGTTTTAAATGCTTTTAACAAGAATAAAATTGTTAGTAGTTTAAAAAGAATTACGAAGAGTTTTGTTTTTTTTTCTTCGAAAATTACACTGCAAAAAAATCGATAAACTGAATTGCCTTGAAATTCGATTAGAGGTCGAATAATGTTCCCTCTTGCAATAAAATCGAAGGCAACTCAAATCTACGAAATTCTTCATAGGCATTTATCTGCAGCAACACCGTAACGTGGCGATACAAAATAAAAAGAATTTAAACTTTTAACGTTTTATATGAATATCAGTTCATGTATCCACCTTTCTTTCAGTTATTGTTCTAGATGGTATACTTGCCAAATGTTCCTGAAGAAAAAGCTAAGCCTAGTACAATTTCGTGCAAATAAGCAGACCGACATATCGCTGTACAGTCTGTTCACACTGTCGGTGGAAGTCTGGGCTAAGGTGATTTTGTTGTTGTAGATACCCAACTACATAACAAAAAATGGTGTTTTAAAGTTTCCAACGTTTGTTAGTGAACGAAAATGAAATCTGATATACTTTTCTTCATACAAATAATGGTATTTTTTTAATGAAATTTTGTGAATAATTTTACAATAAGAGGCTAAAACATTTCAATGTCTGGGAATATAACTGTTTCATTTTTGATTAATTTATAAAAAGTATTTAAAAAAATACTAAGAAGTGTTTTCTATGTCTTCTATGTGAATACAAAAACGTTTTGAAATAAAACACTACTTTTTATAGTGTACAGAAAGACAGTCGTCTATTTCCTGCATACAAACACTTTTAGACATAATCTTCGTTTTTGATTTTGATCTTAGAAAACGAGAACTAAGTTTATGTCGACAATCTACACTAAAAATAAGTTTCTAATTTTTTATATAACACACAAAAAGGAGAAAATCGACATGTGGACATTAAATACCTATACGATTTTTCTTAAGAAATTGTTACTTGCAAAATCTGTGGTGTCGATAAGATAATATTTTATTCGAAAAATTGGTACACTTATAATAGTTTTTTGATAAACAATTTCATGTCTTATTTTTTTATTCTGTTTTTAGATAATTCAAACATCGTTTTCATATTTTACGGTGCTTTGGTCATTCCGATAAAATTGAAGATTCATCATCTTATATTCTTATTAATGTATGCATAATATTTAGCAAATCACGGCTGTTCAATTATAGAATTATTTGGTTTATATTTATATAATTGTAACGTGCAGGCCACTATAAAAACAGTTTAATTATTTAAGAAAGAGTGTTTGAAAATATATTCAAATTCCAAAACTTTAAGAATTACAAAAGATTGAAATTTCAACCTCATCGACCCTTTTTTAGCCTCTTCAGCATCATTTCTCATCGATTTAGATTCGATTGCCGTTAGTCGTGATATTAGTAATATAAGTCGCATTAATAATTATTAGGCTCAAGTGGTAAAGCGGTAAGTTTACAACCTATATTTTGTGTTCGCTAACAGTAAATGCAACTTTGGAGCCAAAATTTAACCGAACTTTGGTAAGCTTTTTACTGATATTTCGTTGCGTTTGCTTCTGACTTTAGAATTTTCGATGTTTTCAATTTGTGTTAAGCCCAAACTGTCTATTTCTTTACAATTTGCTTCAGCTCTTTTTTTATCAAGCGTTTTTCTTCCTCTTTTCTCGCTTTTGCTTCATTTTTTAACTTCACTTCACCTTCTGTTTCTAATTTCTTTTTGTAGTTTCTTCTGTTTGGCGACCTTTTTTTCTAGATCACTTGTTCGCCTATTTTTTGCTTCTACTACTCTTCTGAACCACACGTGAATTTACGCAACGATGTTTGACAAAATTACTTTGTTATTACACTTTGAGAATGTCATCGCTTTATGAATTTTAATATTACACTTTATTGCACTACTGCATTATACAGAAAATGATAAATCAATGATAACGCGTACAGATAGAATTATTGATAAATCGACAATACACATTGTTGTATTAAAAATATTATTGAAATTGATCGATTCGTATTTACATTATTTTTAATCACTGATGTTATTTCAAGTAGATCAAAGCTTCAGGGACTTCAAAGTAAGTAGAAAAATTTTCTTTAGATGTAGACTCCTCGTAAGTATTTGAATTTACTGAACCAATTGTAGTTCTACTGCCCAAATTCCAAGATTATAATCTCCAAAAACTATTCAGGTAGTAAAAATAACAACTGCTTTTAGATATTCGAACTTACTACTCAAGATATTACAATCAAAAAATCATATTTTTTATTTAACTTTCTTTCAGCACAAATCACTTTTATTACATAGTTTTGGTTTGAATTGATAGCAGTGTTAATTTCAATGACTGATGGTATTGAATCGATATAAGTTGATCCTTGAATTGATTTAAGCGAGAATCATTTGCTCGTACCACTTTTTTAAGTGCACAAGCAGTTAATTTTACGGCTCAAGTTTGTTAAGTGAGCGAGTACAGGTAATCTTAATACGCAGTCCTGTTGATGTGCGAAACGAGCGCAGCCTCACGGAGACGAAAATTAACGGCCGATTGCGACGTGCTTTCGCGAAATTCATGTTAAAGTCACGATCACACGAGTCGGCCAGTGATTAAGCGTTGCTTTGCGGGCCGAGCTATCGCGGCATTGTCATATTAACCGATAACAGATCTCTCGCATGGCTTTTGGCGCAGACAGAGAGGTGCTGTCAAAAAGTGAAAGGTTGCCCGCATCCCCACACAATCTGAATTCATCTTGTCCTTAGGTGCGTAAGACACGCGCGGCAAATGCCAGCAGTGTGTATGATTATTTCATTCAGTATTTTTCGACGCCGGCGAAGTGCCGGGCTGCCAAACAAACCCGTCGACTTGGACGCTTGTGACAGACTGCGGTCGACATTTCCGATGCGCGAATTTCGATTGATAACTCATTTTAGTTTTATTGTCACTTTTCTCATTCTTTTTTGATGGATAATTATGATTTTTTTTCGTAACTGAAATGCGATTAGTTATGGTATGATTCGTTTGATGGCTTGGTAAGGACGGGATTTCAATTCGGAAAAGTTGTCGGCCAAAATGGTGAATTTGGATCGGAATTCCACCGCGGTGGCGAATTATTCGGAAAAGCGCCGGAGTTCATTGTTCAAAGAAATCACGGATTGGCTGCAAAGTGAAACGGCTGAGAAACTTTGCAAGGATTCTTTTAGACAAATTTTTCAGGACGAGGTATTGTTGCATACAGAAAAAAGCAGTTGATTTTCCAGTAAATTTAGGAATAAAACTTGTTAGTAGACATTTTGAATATTTGCAATAAATTTATTGGACTATACAGTTGCTTTAATATAATTACTGCATAAAATAATTAATACAACGACATTTAGGCCAACCTTAAAAACATTTTTTTAATCCACAATTTGTTCGGATAGAAAAGATTTCTGTAAAAAACTAATATTCATTCAAAAGGATCCTTTTTTTTGGAAAGGTTTCTTGAAAAGGAAAGGAAAAACAACTAAAAATATGAAAATACAATTATTTACAAAATGCATAACAAAGTTTAAAGTTCTATTCATTCAAATAAAATGTAGTAACAACACCGTAAAAAAAGTAAAAAAAAAAAAAGAAAAAAAAATACGTTGGGTTCTGTTTTCGTGAAAACCCGCCCTCGGCAATAATATACTATTAATTTCCTTTTTTAAATTCCACTTTAATTTAATTCAGTTATTCTTTGAATCGTTTTTATTTACATTCTTATACTTTTTTGTTACATTATTTTAATAGGAAGCTATAAAAACATTGTCATAATATGATGAGAATTGATCGTATTACGCATTTCTTTTCTTCATTCTCCTTAATATGAAAAAAAAAATTAAAAAAACGTAAATAATACAACAAATACATTAAGTCGAATGATTAATAATTTTGATGATTAATAAACAGTAATAACGCTATTTAAACTGCGTAAAAATTAGATTATGGTGATTAAAAAATTTTTGATATACAACATGTTTCGATGAATTTTAGAGGTCGATGAATCTGAAAATGCTAAAGGTCCTATTCAAATTTAAAGAATTTTGATCATACTATTTACATAACTGATTCAAAGAAGCCATCTATTCATCACGTAGTCCTATTTGATTACGTACTTACTTTTTTTTTTATAAATCGACGAAAAAACTATTTTATGTAAATAAAAACTATTTGTTAATAAACGAAAATGTTTAAACAAAAATGACAAATTTTATCAAATGTCTGCTAAAGGTATATTGAATTTATGTATTATAGGTATATTGAATAGCTATATTGAAAGGTATATTGAATTGTAATGTATTATTGTTTTAAAATAACAAAAAATTATTATTTGAAAACAAATAATATATATAACATCTTTTTCTAACTTTATTTATTCACATTAAGACAGATAAAATATACAGCATGAAGATAACTGATGAAAATTATGTCTATTTCTGATCAGATATCCTGGTGAATTAATTTTCAACGTAACATGGATAATATCTTAATATTGTCTAAGTAAATATGATTCTGATAAGAAACGATGTGCTCAATCAATCACTCAGATATTGCATTTAGATACTTTACATATGAAATTTAGTTGATGCTTCTCGATATCTGCAGCGGTGCATAAATAAATTAATTATTTAAACACTTTCTCTTTATCAGTCTACAATACCATAGAAAATACCCAGGTCGAAATAAATTCGAAAGAATAACATATACCGTTTTAAAATGAATGTATATAAATTAGTTAGAAATTTGAACTTATAATTTTTGTTGCTTTTTCAATCATTTGTCATTTATAAAAAATCCGTTTCGCAAAAATTAAAATTTGACAAAAGTCAATAACGTATGTATTCATTAATTAATATGCATGCAATTAATACAAAAATTTCTCACATTGGCGAACTTTCTTCTTTTAACAATAAATATTTCTTTTTCGACTGCGAGTCAGATCGATCGACAGAATAACTATTCAATGCTAGGTGTAGAAGATCGAGGATCAAACGAGGTGAATGATCGCCTGAGGCCCAAAACCTTGGCGTATCAGCAGTTCAGATTTGAGTGGGGAAAACCTCGATCATCAATTAACAGTCTTTTATTAATTATTATTTATTCAACTTTTTTTATGTTCTTGTCATCGAAAATTGCTGACATTTTGACTTTAAACAAAATTTAATGACCTCCCATTAGGGACTTATTTTGCTATTGTTTCTACGTTAAACATTGTACTGTGCGAATTCTGGGTCAATGTTTTATTTTACATTAGAAAGATGGATTAAGTCGGTAGGAAAGAGTTGAAGTATATCACGTATTATGTTGTTCTTTTCTTGTTACGTAATTTTAGCATGTCGATAAAAAAAGTAAAAAGATAGCTTAGAACATTTTATATATATCAAATCCAAAATTTTATTCTTTTTCTTCAATACAATTTTTATCATTATTCTAGATTATTAATATTGTTTTAAATACATACATTAGAGCATCATATTTACGAATCATGAAATACTTGGCATTGACAGAAAACTTTAATTTAACGTTTTTTTTTTTATCATTTTCAAAATATATTGTATCAATTTTCAAATTTAAACGTTTGAGATCGATATTCGTTTAACCGATATCAATACAAATATTTTCTCAAACTTATTCATATATTATTCCCAAACTATTTCAATATAAAGACTGAAGCTTTTATTACGTTATTATGAAGAATATGTAAAATAATTGCATTGACGTCACGCTTGTTTCAACATCCATAAACGACAAAATGTTAAACAGAAATTAAAATTGATTGACTGGACCAACAATGAACTGAAAAAAGGACACATTTTTTGCCATAAAAATATTTCTTTCGATATTAAATGTCGAACGAATTAACTGCGTTGGTGTTGAAATAATATATTCAGCAGAGTATGTTTTTTTTTTCAATACGGTGACCACTTTCGGAAAAACCTGGATCAAAAGAAGGAAGTTAATAAGTCAGAAAATTTTACTATGATTAAATTACATTTACCATTGTTCTTTTAAGAATAGCATTGCAAACGTTCCTACATCTTTTCACCCTTTTTCAAAGTGCAGTTGTGATTGCACTTCAATTAATGCAGCTGACTGCACACATTCTTATAAAAAAAAAAATTGTTTTTTGTACTTGTATGTATCAATTGTAATGTATCAATCTGCATTGCATATAATAATGGACGTAAGTCAATTAAATTGTCGGAGACGTGTCTAAGAGGAAATACTAAAAAATTACTTGCAGCTCGGTGAAAATTACGTTTATTAATTAATTATATATATTAATTGATACATCTACCTAGTTTTTCAGATGTTCATTTATCAAAAATCAAAGAGTTTTCATATCAAAAAAAGAAAAAAATATGAAACTTCTTATTACATTATTACAATTATTTTTCTTCATGGGAAAACACTTTATCGATTTTAAACTCGTTTTAAATAAACTGCTTTATCAACGTCAATTCAATTGAAAATCACTAATACCAAAGGAATTAACTGTGATTTCTGTATAAAATTGCTACTTTTGATATCGGATATGTTTTTAGCATAGAAGCGCATAGATATCGCATACTGTGACTTTTCGTTGCATGTTGGAGCGACTAAGTCAAGTAATTAACGAAAGAAAAAAGGGAAAATAAAAGCGACACTGCAAAAAAAGAAGAAAGAAGTTGAAAGGTGGAAAGGATTGGACAGAAAATGACTGACATTGACCTATTTACGAATAATCAAGTGAGCTGCTGATAATGACCATACAAACGAGACGTCACGAATTTCGACAGCGCGGCACGATTTATTGCAGCTCCAGTGCGGTTTATTTATCCATTGTTCTTTGGGCGATTGACAGCGAAATTATGAGGTCGTTTAGTGGCGCTTCTTCTTCGTTTACAGGGATAATTGAGAAATGATTCGCCGACTACTTAATAACCGGCTAGGGGAACATTGATGAAAAGTTGATTGAAGTTGACCTTTGGTCGGCGGATTTAATTTAATAATTGCGGATTAAAGTGTTTCTCATAAACGGCTGTAATAAAGAGGTGCAATTTTTTTAGGTGTAGCATATGAATTTATTAAGAAGACGACATCGAATGAAAATAATTGGAAATTAATGACAAAATATGTCAAAGTTACGGGGTGGCTGGGTCACTTAACTTCTTCCCTCTGACATTTAAATTTTTTAATGATTCAAGAATAAATTTAAATTAAAAAGTCATGTAAATTCTTTAATTTGTGAAAATTCTTTTAGTACACTCGGTCCAGGTTTAGATTAAAATTCATACATCTATATTTAAGATTTAAATTACTTAGCATGACATTTTTCACTCGGTGCATTTAACTCAAACTTATTAGCCTTAAAGTACTTTCTTCCATAAATAATTTCAGATTATAAGATCAAATGCGATTAAAAAAACAGGGAATAAATAAGGGACTTTAGACATACAAATATTACTTACATTAATAACATGCATTTATTTGCTTGGCAATTATATAATTCGACTGAATAATCACATCAATACTACCAACTTGTTACAAATAATCCCATGACTTGAAAGTATTAAAACATACCGACTGATAATCTGATGACGCAAAATTTAATACAAAGCGCATACAAAGTGCACACGAAAATTAATTTAAGAAGTGATTGGCGTAATGCAACGCGCTTATATCTGATGCAATATTTTATATAAGATTGCAGAAAACGACATATCTCATGTAAAATCTTACATACGGCATACTAAGAGATTTTACAAATGAAACGTAATTAAAATAAAGATCGCAAACATTTAAAACCTCGTATCGGGTGTGAATGCACTTTTCGTTCGTATTTCAACATTAAAGAGTCGAATTGTACCTCGAATCATTGACTTTCTCATTTGTTTGTTTGTTTTTTCTTAAATTATTATTATTCTTTTTTACTGCTTAATAGATAAACAAAATTAATTTATTCTAAACCTACTATAGCTTTAGAATTTTATTTCCTTGACCTAACGAATGCAGACAGACATTTTAGTAGATTTCCGAATAACGTAAATAATGAACGGATGAACTAATTTTGATATGATTAATGTTCCCTTGAAAGATTTATGGTGATTGAATTTTGAGACATTCGCGAATAATTCAAGTACTCGTCATAAAAATCGACACATAAATAACGAATTGTCCAAGAGCATACGAAACAATAATCGACATAAAAAATGTTCATTTCCATAGGCGTTTTTGAAAAAATTATTTCACCTCTTCGACCAAGACGGCGACGAGTTACTGAAGCAAGATGAATGGATTGACTTCCTAAAAAGTCGGCTAACGTAAGTTACAGAATTAATACCGAATTTTATGCTGCAATTGTGCTTAAGATTATTTACTTTCTCAGTAACCTTATTCATTTTGGGCTTGGATGAAAATGCTTCTGCCTCAAATGAGACAAAATTGGAACAAATGTTTTCTTGACAACAAAAATTGATATTTTCGCATTTTTTTTCTTTTATAGATGTAATTAAAGTGTATAAAATGGATATCAAATGTAAAACGCTTGGAAATAAAAATGAGATTCCAATATTTTATATTTTAAGATCATAATCTTGTCTGTGTGGGTATCAATTTTTATTATAAAAAAAAAAAAAATAATAAATTGGTTAACTTTCACACGTTTTTTCTTTGTGAAGGTCAGGAGCGGATCTCGCCTTTGGGTTCAAATTCGTCGAAATTCAATGGCAATTTCGACAATTCTGGATCAAACCAATGAATAACGCACTTTATGTGCATTTCAAGTTATTATTTTCGCTTTCTCTTGTTTGCCATTGACGTTTATTGGCGTATTAAAGAAGACAGGAAAGAAAAAAATAACATCGCCTGCCCGATCATATTACATATTGCACATTTCAATTCGCATGGTCTCACCACGTTGATTGTTACTTTTTTTGCCTTACAGCCACGAGAGGAATAGCGAATTCATTGGTCAAATCGAGAGCGTTGCTTACGTACTTTGCGGCGATGAACCAATCAATTTGACGACTTTCCGACAAATATTTCAAGCGAACACGGTAATGATGTGTAATTTGTCAGTTAAAATTTAAATATCTATGAATTATTTCATGCATATATTTTTAAATTGATAAAATGAAAAAATGATTCACCGGTAATCTTTTATTGAACACTCGTATAAAAAAAATTTACTATATAATATTATTACAATGTAAAAATTTTTATCTGAATATTTGAATAATTTTACAGGTGACCGAAAAGTTGTTTCTATTGATCGATCAAGATAACATCGGACACGTAACGACTAATCAATTGTTAGGATTTATAATCAGTATTAGTTATCAAAGGTAACTTTAATTAAACGTCATTATAATCTATATCCGTCGAATTTAGATTTTACATAACTTTGAAAATTTTATTTATAATGAAGATCTGGCTCTGGACTTGACGAACGTCACTTAAAATGGCTCGAGCGAATTTTCAAACAAACTGTGGGCAACGAAAGGGAGATTCGCCGGGAGGAATTCAAGAATATTGTTATGTCGAAAAACGTACGTTATATATTTTTAAATACATGTTACGCAACATCGCAGAAGAGACCGCTGAATTGCAAACGATGTATAATTGCAGCCGTTCTTCACCGAGAGAGTGTTTCAAATTTTCGACAAAGACAATTCCGGCACCATATCTTTGCAGGAGTTTTTGGACGCGATGCATCAGTTCGCGGGAAAAACTCCAGATGACAAAATCAAGTTCCTCTTTAAAGTTTACGACATCGATGGTGAGATTGCAACAACGAAGTAGTAATAGTCAGAAAGTTCAAATTTTACAACAAAAAGAAAATAGTATCTATCAAACATTTTAAATTCATTAAAGGCATGTAACAAGCTTTTTTCTGTACAAAACAATCTCCTAGTTTAAGCAATGTATAAAGAATTTATAAAATTTATAAAATTTGTAAAAAAAATGTAGAAAAATGTATTACTGTAAGAGAAATGTATAAAAATATTTCCTCAAAAGGTGACGGTTTGATTCAACACAAAGAGCTTGAACACGTGATGCGAGCGTGTATGATTGAAAACGGTATGAAGTTCAGCGAAGAACAAATCGAAGACCTAACTTTGGCCCTATTTGAAGACGCTGATCAAGGTAACCGGGGAACAATTACATTCGAGGCTTTAAAGAAACAGCTCGAAAAACATGAAGGTCTCTTGGAGAATCTATCTATTAGGTGAGTAAAGTGATCCGAGTTATTTTGGTCTCAAAATTTTACGATAATTGTAAACATCATGATCATATTTCCAATAATAATTAAAATGGTTTATTATTATACCAATAAAAAAGAAATCGGTAAAAGTAGCTATATTATTGGGTGCATTTTTGCAATCACTACACGTTTTGGTAATGCTAACTAGATTTTTTGACATTATCACTACTATGTGGTAATAATGACAAAATGTGGTTTAGCACCAGTGACCTCTTTTGAACAATGAAAATAAAAAGACAATTCCCACCTGATGCACTATTTTTTTGCATCCTAGAAGCAAAAATAACTATTTCTGTCACATTTCTTTAAGATCATTCTGAAAATGAAACTGAACAATTTTTGCAGCATCGATAGGTGGATGGTACCGCCCAAACCGGAACCTGAACAAAAGTCATTGCTGAAGAAAATATTGTCATATCAGCCGTATCAACTGACCAAACCATACATGAAAAACAATTACGTTTTCCTCACGTTCCTTACAGTATTCACGTTCATAAATGTCGCACTCTTTATATCAAGGGTCTATCAATACAGACATCACAATGGTTACGTTATTTTAGCGAGAGCTTGTGGTAAGTTGTTATTGAATATGAAAATGTTTGAAAAGTCAAAGTCTGTCAAATATCAACTTTGTTATCAAAGTGATGTTTACATCCATTTGAGAAAAAGCTCATAATCTGATTTGAGATATCTAATGTCGTATCTAATACTGCCAAAAAAAATATTTTTTTGACAGTGATAAAAACCAGTTACAACGTCAACTAAGATATATATGTGTTAATATCCCTTTGTGTCTAATTAGGACAATGCTTAAATTTTGACTGCACGTTCATCTTGGTGTTGATGTTGCGACAGTGCATCACTTTCCTGCGTACCCGTAGATTTAATTCGGTATTGCCGCTCGATCACCACATTTACCTACACAAATTAACGGGTGTTTTGATTGGAATATTCGGAGCCGTGCATACATTTATGCATCTTCTTAACTTTGGTAAAATTACATTGTCTATTCAAAATTCAAATTTTACCACTTTACGTATCTTTACATAAGTATTCGATACAAACGAAAAATGACTTTCATTTTACTAAAGGTATGGTTGTCATCAAGGACGAACATCTCAACAGTGCTAATTATACTATGTCGGAATGGTTGCTGACGAGTCGTCCAAAGCTTTTTGGTCTGGTTGCTGGTACCGCTAACCCCACCGGCGTGATTCTTGTTATCATTTTGACAATCATGATAGTCTGCTCGATGCCATTCGTTAGACGCGGTGGATGTTTTGAAGTACGTTTTTTTATACTATAAAAAATAAACTACAATTCACTTTCTGGTATCAATTTGTTTGAATAGACTTCAAATATTTTGTCCTGTTTCAAGTTATATGAATACTTAAACAATTTTAAAGTATTAGAACTTAATAGGATATTTAATTATCGGTGTGCAGATATTTTACTGGACGCATCTACTATATATCCCCTTTTGGATTCTCATGGTCTTCCATGGACCTAATTTTTGGAAATGGTTCGTGGTACCAGGGACTATCTATGTCATTGAACGGATTCACCGGCTGGTTTGGTTGAGGTCGCAACGAGGAAAGACGTACATCAGCTCGGGTTTGTTGCTACCTTCCAAAGTAACACATTTGGTGATCAAAAGGCCGCCCCATTTCGACTTCCGTCCGGGGGATTACGTCTTCGTTAACATACCAGTAATCGCGCGTTACGAATGGCATCCGTTTACTATTAGCAGCGCACCTGAAGAAGAAAGTAAGTCTTAATTTTTGTCTTATTTGAAGAGCATATGTAGCTGTTGTTCTGTTTTATATGTTTAAAAGTTTAATTGAATATGTTTCAACAAAAAGATAACTTTTCAGACTACATGTGGCTGCACATTCGAGGAGTCGGCGAGTGGACGAATACGCTCTACTCGTATTTTGAGAAAGAACAGATGAAGCTTCACCGTGGGGATGTTTTACCAGTGGAAAGTTATGCAAGAGGAAAACTAATGCCGTAAGTGGAGACCAAAATTAGACCTCAATTCTATGTTAATTTGTGTACAGTTGTTCTTCTGTAGTTTTGGAAAATGTGTCGGTATCATTGCTAATATATTCCCTCTGTGCAGGTGCCAGAAAGCAAGAACAGCATCGAAAAAGAAACCTAAGTTGGAACCTCTGGAAAATCAAGTTACTGGTGCAATAGACAATTTATCTTTTGAGCCTGACGACAGTAAATCCTCATCGATGAACTCTGTTGCAAGTGCACCAGCTGCTCGCAATGGACGAACAAGTCCAGAACGTAAGACAAAATTCAATTTGCTTTCCAATCACTCTTTTTTCTGTTTAGATTAAAAAAATATAGTGTCTGGATATACTTGTAAAGGTTACTGCATGTAACAAGTGAACTTTTTATTTTCATTAAGCATCGGTTCACAAGGGGCAAGATCAGAATCTACGTAAACTGGTGTTGACAAGTAAAATGCCTCTGGAAAAATCATTTTCCATGCCAGACATGCAGACACGGAGCAAAAACAGGCAAAGACTTTTGGCGTAAGTATGTTCTACTAATACTCGAAAAAGTTATTTAAAAACATTTTGATAGTGAATTTAATTAAAGAGATGTAGAAGAAACGGTAACAATTGTAAGCTGCCGTCTTTTTGTTTTGGTTCTCTACCACATTACAAAATGTTGATAGCTTACGAGATTACGCACGATCGGAATCCGAAAGAAGCTTCGACGAATGTCAGATCAGAAGGGCACGGCTAAAGTCATTGGGCTTGGCTTATTTGAGTCCTCAAAATAAATCTTTGGCTCAGAGCTTCCGGTTTATGAGAAACAAGCCGACGATTATAGCTTTTAAGACGCCTAGTCTCGAAGATTGTGATTATGAACTGCCATCCTCTTCAAAATCCGGTAAGTTTTGATGAAGAAATGTAAATTGAAATTCTGCATTTCACTAAAAGCTATCAAAAGCAGAAATGTAAAAAAGAATTACTTGTAAAGTGTTTGTAAGATTAAAAAAATTGTATTATAACCATTATTATATGCGTTTCAGCCACGACAGCGAGCAATGGAATACCAAGTATCCCGGAAGCAATCGTTGAAGAAGGCAAAGCGGACAAAGTAGAAGAAGATAAAAACGAAAATAACATTATTCAAATCAAACTAGGAAATAATTCTGACGAGATTGTAAATTACCCAGTTGGCAAAGCTCTCGAAGTAAATAATTCAGTTGTTTTATTTTATAATTTGTCAATGTGTCTTATAAAAACTAATCAGATTTAATGAATTCGATTTCAATAAAGGTGTCTCTGAATAGGTGTGATCAAATAAATAATAAACCATGATGTTTTATTATAATTTAACCTAAAGTTATAAAGTTTTATACTTTGCTATACATATATTTACAATTTTTAATCAAGGCCTTTCTTAATTTCTCCTTTTGAACAACTGAATTAAATACTTTAAAGATTAAATTTGTTTACAGATCTACTTAGATGGTCCTTATGGTGCACCATCCAGCCATATTTTCCAGGCACAACATGCCGTCTTAATTGCGACCGGAATTGGGGTGACTCCTTTTGCCTCAATCTTGCAGTCAATCATGTACAGATATTGGAAAGCTCGACACACTTGTCCAAAGTGCGCGTTTTCGTGGGCTAGTGAGATCCCACCAACTGTGATGCACCTGCGAAAGGTACATTTTAAATACTGTGATTTGAAAGAAAGAAAAGATTTTATACCAATGTGTTTCATCCAAAGGTGGACTTCTTTTGGATTAATCGAGATCAGCGTTCGTTCGAGTGGTTCGTTAATTTGCTTTCTCAATTGGAAATGGAGCAAGCTGAGCTCGGCGTAACCATGGAGCGTTTTCTTGAAATGCATATGTACATTACTAGTGCATTGCAGAAGAACGACATGAAGGCAGTTGGTCTGCAGCTTGCTTTAGATTTACTGCACGAGAAGGTACGCTTCTTTACAATGGCCAACTTACCGCTTTCGTTACATAAAATAGTATTTTTATATTAATGAAAAAACAATCACTGTTAGGAAAAGCAATATATATTTTTCATTCATAGTTGAAAAATCTAGCAGTTTACCATTTGTAAACAAAAGTAAATGTTTTCCTACAAGTGAGAACATTGCCCATTTGTGGGAAAATAATATGTTTGTTGATTTTCACACAGCAAGGAAAGTTATTCAAATATATATAATAACCATGATAATGGTAATTTTAATAATGTTGTATTTCATTGAATGATTTTAGGAAAAGAGGGACCTGATTACAGGATTAAAAACGAGAACCAATGCAGGAAGGCCAAATTGGGATAAAGTTTTTAAGCAACTTCAAGATCGAAAAAAAGGGAAGATTACTGTGTTCTTCTGTGGCCCGCCACGTCTCGCAAAACTTTTGAGATACAAGTGTGATCAATTTGGATTCAATTTTCGGAAAGAATCATTCTAAAAAAGCGAAGCGATAAATGTATGCGCAGTATCTGTATACATCAACCGTAAAAATGTGAAAATATTTGTTTTTTTTTTGTTCACTCTTCATTCCCCGTGTGATATAAATAAATAACAAGTTGAATTAAAATAATTTAATTTATTTTTAACGATTGTAAATTGTATATTTCGCAAACAATATTGTTTTCAAAAATTTGCTTTAATAAAAAAAATTGTTTTACATTTGTGGAGTGGAAATTGATATAACTGGAGTATTTTTTCTTTATAAAATAATAATAATACTGAAACATGCATAAATTTAAACGAAAAGTGAAATTATTTTGCACGCCGAATTTGACTCAGCTGTTTTGTAATTATTTATGTAAACTCACTTTCTTGAAGAAAGCATGACATAATCAGTTAAATGAAAAATAAAAGTCACTTTAAAAAATATTTCTAGAATCAAGAAAGTTTTGCTTAGGAGAAGTGACATTTATATACTTGTTAATAGGTTATAATGTTGCTTTGTTTATTTCTTGTATTGAAATGCTAATAATAAATGAGATTACGGCAAATAAAATCTTCTTTATAATTATAAAACGAACTCAGTTTACCCATTTTTATTCTAAACAATTGATTCTAAATAATCGGCGCATCACTAATTGTCAACACAGTCATATCAATGCAACTTCACGAAGTTGCTACATATGGATTATTCAATTTGAATGACGAATTTCTTGATTTAAATGTGTGTGCAATAAAAAAATCAGTTTCTTTGTGCAAGAATGTGTTTTTCAAGAGTCTAAAAGTAATATAAAATAAATCGAAAAAAATTATTTAATGAAATAGATAAACAGAATTTATGATTATATTTGTTTATAACTATTTAATAATTTGTAAAATATTACGTCCACGTACGTACCATTATAGTGCTTCTTTCTACTCGATTTTTTATTATAAAAGCAATAAAACTCATCATAATTTTGTACAAAAATTTTTTTTTTTTTTTTTTTTAATACATATTCACGAAAATAATACGTGAAGCAATAATATTTCATATTTAGCGGGGAAACTATTTTCTCCATGCAAATGTCACGTCACTAATTTTAAGCAGCGTTTTCATGTAATGAGACCAAACGTTACGGTTTTAGTGATTTTATCGACGTTGGAGTTTTTTACTGGCATATTCCGGCAGCAACATTATTTTATATTAATGAAATACAGACAATACAATCTGCATAAGTGCGTCCTTTATTAATACAAAATAATGTTGCTGCTCGAATACGCCATACGCTTCGACAAATCAGGTGGTCCCCTTTTTTCCAAACATGCCCAAATACTTCTCTCTAGTTCATTGATTTGTCTCTAGTTTATGAACACATTAAAGTAGGACAGATAAAAACTTACTATACGGGCTTGTTGGTATCACTGTCTGTTCGCAGGCGGCCAAAAATCACGTAATTGTGAACGATTATTATTAAGAGTGAAGAAAAAATCCAACTCGAGTAATTTTGTCTACGGCGTCAACAATATAGCACCGTTGCGCCTGGGCTCTTCGTTATAATAATGCTAGAGACGTGAGACTCGCCTCGTGTGAGTCGATTATCCACCAGTCACCCGCACCCCTCACTGTGACGGTGCCGGCATCCAGTTGCAGCGTTTGGCTTGGTGCGGTCCGCACATTTTAGCGTCGGTGGGTTGAAAATGGCGGACGGCGACATCGATCTCTACGCCGACGATCTCGAGCAAGACTTTACGCAGGTAAATATTTTTGTCGGCGCGTCGTTACTAACGCACATTTCTGGCTTCGTTCATTTCGCCAACTAACCAAAGCCTTTTTTCTTTACTTCGCTTGAACAAAGTTGAAAGTATTTTCGGCGGCGTCATGCTTCAGTCACTGATAATGGATAAAACTCGTTTCCATTTCAGACTACTAAATGGCCATCCGGTCATACTTTTTATTATTGGCTTTATTATAACAAGTTTATTATAAATCTGAGTAAAAGTTTACGTCTGCTTATTGATAGTAAATGTTTTATATTTGTAGTGGTACAATTTATTCAATTTTATACTGAATGCTTGCTTTAATAAAGATTGATTTGTTACTTACAAAAATTAATTTGCATGTACTTTGACTGATTTGGTAATATTGATGATAATTTTTTGATTTTTTTTTCATTTATATGTATATATTTTGTCTTCAATAAAAAGAACAAGTGGCTATTTATGAGTTCACTACCAATAGCTATAAAGTGCTGCGCATATGTACACATCTATTGTTTATGATTTTGAGGTTATAACAATCACATTTCTTAATTAATTCTTACATAAAAACAATGTAATGTACTGAAAAAAAAAATAAATAATTAAAATACAAATTTTTTCATATTGAAATACATTGATCATAATTTTTTTCATAATTACTCAATTTCATCTTAAATATTTTTAAACGTTCATAATTAATTTTTGAGTATTTGAATAGGTTATGAATAACTAAACTCTCAAGCCATTCTTATTATTCAAATATAAATTTGTTGCTTTGGAAAAATACAATTAAAAATAATGTAGTTGTTTTAAGAAAATGGCCGTTAATAAATTTTTAATAGAAATATTATTATAAAAATTGTTTTATAATATATTTATATGATATTGAGACAACTTAGTCATACAGTTTTATCTGGTCTGGTGCTCTCTGATAAATAAGGAAGTCAATTTCGTGAAAATACTTAGATATATCTATATCTACATGATACAATACTAAAAATATACTTAGAAGCATTGAAATGTAATAGAGATCGACTACCTCTCTTTCACATTATAATTTTTTTTTTTTTTTTTTTTTTTTTTAAAAAAAATTTAAAAAAAAGAATTTTAAAAAAAAAATTTTAAATTTTTTTTTAAAAAAATTTTTTTATTTTTTATTATTTTTTAAATTACAAAAAAGGAAAAAAAGGATATTTTTAATGGGTAAAATTTAAAAAAGTTTTTTCCATGTCTTTAAAACCAATCTCCAGCCAAACGAAATCTCCCACCCACCCGTTTGCCGTCGTTGTCTTGCAGAAAAAAGAACATGAACAA
>JABFOV010000251.1:0-45109 GCA_022817685.1 Aradophagus sp. ZL-2020
ACACATTTGTTTCACTTCTTCTTTTTTTCTTTTTTTCTCATTAATTTTGCTTTTCTTCCCCCCCCCCCCCCATTTCCCAAATAAATGTAATTAGCATTTATTGTGAAGCTAGAAAATTTGAACTAGAGGGATGAGAAAATAAAATTGACGATTGTCGTCTTTGGTTCCAGGATTTGATAACGAAGAACAAGCGTCGGAATTGGCGTCGTTTGCTGGCAGGTGGACTGATTTCTTTGATTGTGTTGGCCCTGGTAATCACTTGCGCCATCTTACTGACTGGTAGTTTCCAGTCGTCTCGGTCGAAAGCTGCTACACCAGCCGGCATCTCCCTCGAAGAGTGGCTCGGTGGCTCGTTCTTCACTAAAAGCTTCAACGGCACCTGGCTCAGCGGTGAGTATCATTGATTTGTTCTAAGTTTTTTTTTCAGTCATACGGATGCGTTGAGGGAAGGAAATAATTCTTGATTCAAGAAAAAATCTTTGTTAATGTGTCGCCAAAAATAAACGTCTAATATTCACTTCAAATTAATTGGAGGTCTGTGTATTGCACTTTAAAATTTTTACAGGAAGTTTCGTACGTATATAATACACGGGTTTGGAGTTAAACAAATTTTTATGAAAAAATTTTTTGTTTTAGTTATAAAATCTCTTCATTTTAACAGAAGTATATGAATATTGATGCTTGACTACTTTACCTAACTTTTATTATTTTATATAGTGTTTTGTTGGTTTTCTGCAATTTATAAACACAAATTGTAGAATAATTTTTCTAAGTTGAAACTCATATGTTATATACATGCGCAACATCTTGTTCATCAACAGTTCACATCGCGAGAATATTGTCTCGCAGACAATATAGTAATTATTTGCTCATTAATTAAAATAAATTTTATATATATTATATTGCTTGAAAGCTATTTCATTAAAACGTTACAAGTAGTCGCTGCGATGCGAAACGCATAATTTTCTATTTATTCCTTCAATTTTTGTTTCCTCTTGTACGAAACTTCTCAGAAACATTAAACCGTCTCCCACAGCTCCGAAAGATCTCGGAGTTCATGTTAAATTTATGATTTTCGGAAACACGACATCCGAAAAAGTGGGAATCCTTGAAACAATTTTTCACGTGACAAATTCAATAAGAATTATACGAACGAAAAATCCGAAGCAGCCGTAAAGGGGTTTGAAATCCCTTGTGAAAACAAAGTATTGAATCGCTTGCGAAACTATCGCCGGCAGTAATTGCTTTTAGTGATTCATGTTTTTCTACTTTTCCCATCATAACTATTCAGAGTGCCATTATTTTAAATAACAAAATTCCTAGCTCTTCGATGAGATGGATTTTCATCCGCAAGGACTGGCGTTAAAACGGGAACAATAATTATGACGACGTTGCTTTGAAAGGAAAATTGAAAATTGATTTTCTCTCGTTCCACGTCCTTGCTGACAAGCCGGTCGCAACAAAAAGCGAACTATAACAAAGATTAGCGGGAAGCTTTAAAACGATTCAGGGCGCAGTCCGACGAATGCACAAAACCTTGTGCAACACCTTGAACGCAACGACGGGGCCAACATTCCTACGAATAAGCGAACATTGTTTACGACTGATATTGATTTCTCGTTATAACAGCGGGTTAACGATTCATGCGTTTGGCCTCGATTACCCTCGATTTCTGTCATTTCAACGCACCGCCCGGCTCGAAATGTAGGCGCGAGAGGATATGAAATTTTCATTAATCATCGAGAATCGTAATTAACGTTGCACGGCCGGCTGACGTGGAATTCAATGGGTGGTTGGTTAGCGCCAGCGAGTGGCGGGAGAGGGGGGGGGAGGCCCGGGCCTAGAGAGGTGGTAATTCATTGTACACGCAAGAGGTTTATCGGTAAACGCATATGGAACCAACCGCGCACTGAGTTACCTCAATTTGGCGGAATAGATGGCTGCTGTGGCTCGGCCTAGCGTGAAACACTCATCAAGTACCATAATTACCAACCCCCACTTTTCCCCCGCCCCCCCACTCTACTTTGCCCCGGCAATGCACTTCTTGCTTCCTTTTACCGCCATTAACTCGTGTTTCATTGGTGCAACGTAATTTTCTTTCTTCTTTTTATTTTGTTTTTGTTTTTTGTTTTTGTTTCCCTTTTTTCGCGTTTTTCGCTGCCCCACGTTTTTACTCTACCTCGCTGTCCCACCCCGGACAAGAAATATTGAAACAATTGAATTAGCGGTAGAAATTTAATTATTGTTTTCCCCCTACTCCTCGTTACTTTCTCTCCCGCTTTCGCGAATTCAAATCGCCCGCGCAAAACAAGCGGCCGCGCGCGCGATTCACGGAATGGCAATTACTTTGCTACGGCATTCGTCGACGCCCTTCCTTTCCTGCGTTCCTTTGCCGCTAAATCGGTCCTTTTTCATCGCCACGTAGCAATCGTGCACTCCCAATGACGTTTAATCGTCGCACTAATTAGACGATTTATCCGGCATTATTTTACCCAACTGCGAAAATCCGAGACGGCCGCTAATGAAATGTGCCGTTCAATGAATTTAATTATCGCTGAGAAACAATTATTCAGTCATGTTCGAACTTGGAGAGTGAAGGGGGCGAGAAATATGGGAAAACATTTTTCGTAATAACGCAGGTTGCAAACATTTTCCCCATCGTGACGTTCCAAAAATGTTGAGTAAACATTGTCAATGCACTTTAATTATTTCGTCAATTCTGAAGTACAAAATCCAAATTTTACGCCCCTCCAGATATCAATGAGAATAAGTTTGGAAAATGGCAAAACAAAATTTTTTTACGCCACTTACGATATTTGCATCGACTACTTTATATCGCCATAAAGAAGATTATAAGTGATATTAAATTTATCGGCTCAGCCCGACTAGAAATTTTCCTACTAATTCGAAAGTTTCTAACCCTTAATATATGCTAACTTGTAAGTTCCTAACTTATTACTAGAGAAATTTCTACTCCGCTGTGAACGGAGGTTGCTTTATTCAATAAAGTCATATTTCCTACAGCCTTACATCTCGAAAGCGACATTGGTTTCATTAAAAAAAAAGAAAAAAAGAAAAGAAAAAAATGGTTATAAAATATTGACAGGACGAAGATGTGGCATGAAATGCATCGAAAGCAACATTTCGGCAAAATATTGAAAACGTGAACAGGCCACTGAATTGAGAAACGATTCGCCGATACGTGGTCGTTTGTATAAACGTTTATTGTAAATCGGCCCCCGAGTAAGAAACATGGCGATGCGCGTTTGTCGGTTAAAACGTACGACACTGGCTATCGAATTTACAGTTACGCTTCCGGAGTACTTGTCTCCCGCGGCCGACGATCGACGCGCAACGAATCAATATTCCACTCTTTTTACTGTTTTATTACTCGAGATTTCAAACGCCGCTGTTTATCTGTTTTGAATATGCATCCCGGCGTTTACTGCCACCGCGGCGCTAATAAAAGTGAAACATAGCTTTATATATAACGCATCGCGACGGAACTTGTATCTCGCGTCATCGATAACCGCGCAAGATGGGTGATAACGCGGAATTCACGTCTTATTGATGCAAAGACTTAAGGTGCTTTCAAATCGACAAAATGCACTTCACAAATACACATTGTTACATCGTTCATAAATCATCCAGCTTACTAGCAAACTTGTCTTTTTCTGACTACAGAAGGGAATCAACCGTTTTCTTCTTTTAAGTATAAGAACAGTTAAAAATATCCTTTTGGTCCAAAATTTTTCATTTCGATCGAAAAGGATTTCCGTTTTTAAATTTACCCAAAAGAAATCTTTTTCATTTAAGAGGATCCTTTTCTCCAAAAGGAGTTACATATTAAATATTAAAAACTTTTGGTACAAAAAGATTCACGTGCAAAAGAATTGCAAAGAAAAAGATATTCGTTTTCAGACGAAAAGTGTATTTTTATCAATGAATTGCGATTCCAACATTTATTAACACACAAATATTCGTAAAGTACAAATAAACAGAACAAATTTACATTACAAAATAAAAATTTTTACGTATCATGGAAATTGACACTTGCAGAACTATTTCGCAAATGTCGAGCAAAAGTTGTCATTTTTCCATTATAAAAATTGCGGTTGATTTTATTTTGATTTAATAATAAACATTGTAAACTTCAAGCATATACTTCAATGGAAATAACTTATCAAAATAATGCGCTTTAATATACATAAAAACTCATAGCGAATTTCGCATTCGGCTTATTATATCATAACGATAAAAATATGGATCGCAAATTGCTTGAAAACTTTGCGCTGATTCCCGAAATTATTTGGGTTACGCAAACGTGAAATGTTTCGACAAAAATGATCCCTTCGATAATTGGTTACTTTCAGACGACAAATGGTTCTTTTCTCCCACGCAGAATCGCAGAATGAATTCAGTTAGAGCGGTAGTCGGCAAAAAGCAGAACCAACTGCGCCAACAATTCGCATAATAGACATTGATAAAATCCTTCTTTTCTTAAGAACGACGGTAAAGAGACTCAGACAAAACTCGAAGATTAAAATCCCGTTGCATATTTTTTTGCGACTCCGTTTTGCACCGCGGTTTCTTATCAAGGAATCTTAATTAGTTTGAGCTCGAATTATTTTTATGTTTTTGCAATCGCAATTGCATATTTCACTCAATCCAAATGAAATATACTCGATGCGAGCTCATTACAGTTTGTTCAAATAAATTTCACTTAGATTGATTTTGTGCATACTCGGTTCAAGTATAAACTACAAAGCCATTGAGTGTGATTTTAAATTACTGTTTCTAGGGGGGAAAAATGATTTGTAAACACGATCGAATGTTCCGATAATTGTTTATCATAATGAATCCATATATACATCCCGACGGATTAATCTAACAGTAGGATTACCATATCAAGGGAACATTTTACATCGACCGTATTGTATACTCGTTAATTCGTGAATTACCAGTTTCATCCAGTTTATATTTGATAATCTCGTTGACAGTGTTTGCGTGGAATGATCATTTTTCGGCTGATTAAAAGCCAACAAACATCCGTCAAGCGTCACGTAGACTTCTTTGTACTCGGAATTGAATGTAGATTGAATACGGGGCGAAAATGGCCTGGCTTTTGAATTAACGCGTGCTGGTAAACACCTTTCAAATCCGCCACTCCAAATTCAGCTTATCAGATTGATGTACTGCCATGAAACGTCGCTCTACTATTTTCACTGACCTAAAACAGTTATAAATGGCGCGAAAGATTATCTCCAGTCTACCAGCTGGAATTACGAGGTCTTGTGTCAACGTGCATTACATCCGTCGCGCTCCCCAATCTCACTCGGAATATCGTCGAACCTCTCGTACGAATCAAGAGTCGCTTTATCATACCATTTCAGTTTTTACTTCTCTTGCAGAAATGTACCGTTGCATCATTTGTAATTGCTGCTAATGGTGAGTAAAATTAAACGATTATTCAATAATAAAGATAACAATATTGTGTATCAAATAATTCATCATCACAAATAATCTAAACTGTCAAAACACTGGGTAGAAAAAAGTTTCAGTAGAATGAAAACTGAGTTCCTGAAACATTTTGACCAGATGTCAACATTAAGTGCTGACATAACAATATGATATTACATTTCTGAAAATGATGTCAGAAGAAAGAGTAAGCAACGTGAAGGGTAAAAATTCCGTAACTCGAATCAGTTGTCCAAACTCTGCATCGGAACGTAATAAAATGAATTATTGCAGTATTATGGACTGTATTATGGACTGGGTGTAATAATGTGAGAGTTAAAAAAGCGTGGTTGGTTTATAATGTAATGCACGGTAGGAAAATGCGCCGAACGTTCGTTACTCTGGTCACATTTTTATTTCCAGCCAATTGTACGAATCGGCCAATGTACGCGTGTCACGCGCTTGTCAGGGTCATTGGTTTATGGCCCTGTGTCGTTATTTTATTCTTCTATCGCTAGTATCTAGTCACACGTGAATCGAATGCGAGTACAAGTTGTGGTCAATTTTGCTACAATGCAGCACGCTGACTGAATGTGACGATAAATCACGTGATCGTAGCTTTCATGTACTGCTTGTTACGCTCTCGAGCTTTGTCGTCTTTTTTCCCACTCACTTTTTTGTATGCGTGCTATTTTTTTGCTTGCTGTTTTTGTTATACTTAAATGTAATCCATCGTTTCAAATTTAGCAAAAGTAATGAACTAAATGAAGGTTTTAAAGTCATTCGGAGGACTTGAAAACGAGTTCATTTACATGCCTACCTATAACGCGCTCCAACTCCTTCGCCGACGAGTTTTGCTGATCAACCAATATCTTTGGAGTAATTTGAGAATTAATCACTTCGGGCTTTGAGTTTCCTTTGCAAGAACAGAACCGTAACAAAAATCGTTTATCGTTGGTGCGTGATTCGCGTTATCATCTCTGATCTAATTTTGTGTAATCACTCAATCTGTTTCAAGCCACGTGTTTAAAAATATATTTTATTACGATCTTTTGTAAAGGTGTTTTCAGTGTTAAAAAAAGTATGTAAAATATCAAATTGTTTCATTTTCAAACACATTCTACGTACTTGATTTTTGTAATGTTTTTCGTTCAATCAGTGGAACAAATGTATATATGTGTGAAAGGCACACGTGTCTTTCAAATTATTTGGTCATTAGCATAATATATCTATATACGTATGTACGTGTATCTGTCCTTTTCTGTTCTTTTTTCTTTCTTTTTTATTTTGCTTTTGCTATAGAAAAAAGTGCATTTCAAAGCGGATTTGAAAACAAACGTTCGAGATTCCGTTCGAACGCACGAAAAAGATGAGATAAATCATTCGCTCTTGGCGCGATGTGCAGTCTATATGCCAGGCCTTTTTCGTTTTGCTTCGCTTTTGCCCTGCCTTTTACCAGTTTTTCCACCTTTTTCGCTTCCATTGACGTGCTTCGTTTGTGTAATAATTTTTTGCGCCCTTAATTTCACGCGCGAGCCCCGGAACAAATAAAATATAGCCGCGCCGCAGGTGGCTGGTCCGCAGAGACCCATGACTGCAAGATAACAATTCCGGCCGAGATCGGGATTTTAAGCCGCTAACAGCCATCGGCTTCGATATCGCTCGCGTTCGATCTTCTAATACCTCAAAACGGCTGACTCGTGGGATATCATTATCAATTCCACACGACTACAGATTGACAACGTTGCTTTGCAAATTAATACGTATATATAGACTATGAAACCACCGACTAGCGCCACCGCGTATAAAAAGTACGTGTTAATAAAGTTTTTTAAAAATAGTCTATATGTCAACAAAAATTCTTACTAACTTTGAAGATTGGTAATATGTCATTTTTTTTAATGGCAGTGTTACTGATATATCAAAATAAAAAATTTTGCTGTAATTTTTTATGTTCACAAATCCGCTTTATTATTATTATCATCATCATCATTATTATTATTATTATTATCATTAATATTATTATTATTATTTTCGTCGAGAAATTTAAAAAAGTTAATTTTTTCATGTACAAATCGAACACGAACACACGTGGTCGTTGACATGTGACTTTTACATGCACAACGACAAATAAAATTAATGTACGGTAATGTGTTATTAGTCGCGGATACCATCCGCCGAAACAAAATTACCACACTTTCCGTTCTGTTTGCTAACGCGATTATTTATTCGTTAATTAATCAGTCGTTAATTCTGTTTTATTTATTAATAATGTTATGTACGCAAGCCGCTGAATTACGGTCACTGATTCGCGTGGATCAAATTTATGTAGCGCAGCGAGTCGCATTTCACAACAAAATTTTTTGAAAAATGATGAATGAAATTTCGTTGGTATAAACGAACGAATTCACGGTGATGTAAAAACGTTTGCAACGAAGCCAACAAAATTGCCGTTCATTAGCCTTAACGTCAAAAGTAGTGTATGTTTACGAATTTAAAAATCTTTTTCCGTCGGAATTAAATGATTTTGTTTTTTAAACCAATATTTGCAGCTCTTTGAGTTTTTAATATCAATTTTTAATTTACACATGTGTCAATTATTTCCAATTTATTTGTGAAAAACTTAGTTAACACTTGAATTTAAATTTTTTAAACTTTTTTTTTTTTTAAAAAAAAATTCGTTACGGAAAAATAGTAATGATAATTAAAATAAAAATAAAAATATATACTATGATCACATTACTTTAACTCGGTAATTTTTTTTCATCTTATTTGTCTCAATTAAATTTTACTAACTTTAACAAATCGCTGTTAATTTATCACCTTTCAAACCGAATAACTTTACAATCCCTACTTAATCATTTTTATTCATTTACCGTCGAATATTTTTTATCGAAATTCTTCATTTATCATTTACGCTGCATTTAATTCGTAAGATTACTTCAATTCATCTGTCATTAATTCAAAAGATATAAAGTTTAACGCTTTTTCTCGTCACTACTGAAACAAATTCAAATCTATCAAAAGGTTGTAGACGACGAACAACCATCGAATCGAAACCATTGATAGCTTTCGAATAAAAAAAAACTGTTAATCGCGTTTTCGGAGTCGGATTTGGCTCGACGCGCGAAAATTCAATACGATTGCTTGTTTGTCTTGGCGTGTTCTAAGCACAGCTACGTAACGCATTCGATTGATAAACAAACAGGAATTCCACGATCGGGAGCGTTGGTAAAATTTTGTAATGTGTTAATTTTCAAATAACACGTAACGCAGACAATTATACTTGTCGCTCGCGACTGTTCCATTATTAATATGTAAATTAGTATCCTCGAACACCCGCTTCATTGCTCGTTTACGCTACAGTTTAACAAGCAAAAGCGACCTCATATCGAGTGTGAGGAATATATGCACATATTGAATGACACGAGGCAGAATTCTGGGCGAAATAACACACGAACCCTTACGCGATCGAGAAATAATATTCCCGTCTGGTGGTTGAGACTATTGCGTTGACACTGACTGTTGACTGATGTAGATGCTACATCTCTTTTGATATGTAAATAATTCATTATTTTTGCAATATACATATACGCAATATACATATAATAACGAAAACTTTCAAGCTCTCGCAAGAATCACTTGCGACTATATCACTGCTAATAATATTTACTTTTTCGGTGGTTTAGAATTTTTTTGTTTTATCGGAAACGTTACTTTATGAATTTATTGCAAATTTTTTAAAATTATCATTAATAAATTGCAAAGTATTGTTCAGTTTTATGTTATCACTGATTTCTTTTTCTTTTTAATTGAAGATAAAATTGTTACTTTACAGTTTTTTTAATATTCTATAGAAATATAAAAATGAATTTAGTAGGAATTTGGGGTTTTCAGCCAAGAAAATTAATTTTACAATTATTTCATGTTTCAGATGATCAAATACTGTACCGAGACGAGGCCGGGAACCTTGTCACCTATAACGTCACCGATGGCTCGTCGAAAATTATCCTGGATAAAACGAATATCGTGAGTATTTATGCTTCTCTTAACATCATTTGATTTATTAAAAATAACCGCGCGATTAATCTTCATTTATTATTATTTATCTCGTGGCGCAATAAAAGCCGGATCATAAATAACGTTATTGTTATGATAACTTTGTCTAACGAGCGCATTATACGACGGCAACAAATGCGGTCAACTTTTTTTCGGCGGTCATTATGCCTGATAGTAAAATCAATTTGCGTACTATTTTTCATGCATCAATGCTTCGCTACAGAATAACAAGGGACTATTAATTATGCCGCTGAGAAAAGGGAATGGTGAGTGGAAAAGGTACGACGTTGCGAGGAACACTGCAAAACGAGTGTTTCTATTTTAAACAATTAAATAACGTTTTAAAGACAGGCGTGTAATTTCATACTTGATGCTTGAAAATGAACTATGAGTTTCATGGTAAACGTTTAAAACAAACACGCTAATAACAAAGGTACAACACAATTAATCATTTAGAAATCGCGGGTTTTATTACTCAGTTATTCGTTATTAATTATTAATATGATAAAAATTATTATAAAATATGGTGTATCGGTAGCATGAACTCGTTATTCTGTGCTTTCATCAACCGTAGATTTTACAGTGAACATTCATAATTCCAAATTATTAATATAATTAAATCTGGATTGCCATACAACGAAATTAACATTACTATAGCATTTTAAAACTATCAACTATGTTCTAAATATTTAAGACAACGTTCATTAAAGAATCGTATGAAAAACAAAGCCATAAAAATTGTATACTTTGAGTGGTTTTAAGGAATAAAAGTAACTGGCAAATTTTATTGGACCGTCTCTATAAAGCTTGCTGCTAAATTCATCGCTCTCGTAAACAAGCTTCACTTCTTCTCGCGACAAAGTATTAACCATTTGACGAGGTTTACATGGACGTCGCGTCATACGAGGAAAATAAAGTGGACTAGTGTTATCTACGGTGATAATGGTGTGCTCCGGATAATAAGATCACCGCTAATATCGACTGTTTCGTTTCACTTCATCTTTTGTTTTAGTTCAACGGTAATTGAAGTTTTCTTCTTCTTAATTAAATAGCCTTGTCCGGCAGCTCTTCCTGTTTTGTCTTACGAGAAAAACCAGTCATCAAGCGTAAAACAACGCTTGGAAATGGAATTGTAAAGTTGAATTCAATTATCGATTACATCGATTACAGACAAAGTTTCAGACGTAAAGGTCCAGTTGGGACCGAAACATAGAAAGTCGATTTTTTCGACATCCCAGAGTAAAAAAATTAAAAAATATTTGAACTAATTTTACAACTCCACTTTTATAATTTTTCATCGGAAAATTTGAATATTTTTAAAATTTTCCAAAATTTCCTTAAAACAATTAAATATTCTTTCCTCCGCCTCATTAAATGGCCATTTAATTCGACAAGTTTTCAAATTTCGAATTTGATCCCAAATGAAGCAATATGATCACTGGATCTTTATCGGAACTCATATTTATTTTGGAATTCTGATCCTCTAGAAGAACGATTCTGATAAAGTAATCGCGAATCGGAAAGTTATACGCGAAATTGCATATCACTGCAGTTAAGAGTTCATCGTTGTGGTATGAAAGTTGAAACAATAACAAGCGGCATTTGACACGTGTTCCGTACTCGTTTTCGAACGCCAAACTTGTTTCATTGGATATTAACAGCCAAACATTCGCGTAACACCAGAACTAGTAAACGTTTAACCGGCCGCAACTTCGAATTATTACCCCGCTTTGTCGCGGCTAATAAATTGTCGCGGTCAAGTTTGCTTATCGCAGCCGCACGGAAGACTAACAACCGGCTATTTTGTCAAATATTTATCTCCTCTTCCTGGCAACGGTCACCTTACGCTCCAATCTAAAGAGTTATAAAAATGTACCTGCCACGCTTAACTTTATACCCTTTGTCTATGACAAACGGCAGTTTGCTCGTGGCTTTTCCCTACTTTAATTATCTCCGTACATGTAAAATTTTGTCCAACATTATTTGTCAAGTTGGCTGGAATTTCAGAAACACAATAATCAAAAGCATATTTCTCATAATTTGTGAGATTAAGTTCAAACTTTATTTAATTTTATTTGTATCTTTATCTCCCCGCGGTCCGGGATTATTGTTCATCATTCGTTTTGTACTACAAGTTGAATTAAATATTATTGAATGATTAAAATGAGTGTTACACCTCTCGTTAAGTCCCGTCACTGTAATTGGAATATTAATTTTACGGCGAACGATGTGCTTACTCGCTGTTTTGATAGAAGAAAATCCTTTTATAACAATAGTCCGTAGCTCACGCTAATAACCGAGTATTTTGAAGCAAAAGTACTACCAATTTTATAAGTTTAATTTAAACGTATGAAAATAATATAATTATTTCGGTTTTCATTATTAAACTTTATTATTAAACTTTATTATTAAACTTTCTGAACGACTAAATTTATACGTCATCATTTAATTTAATTAACAAACCATTGTGAAGATAGTTTGAATTTCAGTAATCATTTCAGTCAAAACTGTTGAAACGTATAAATTTATGTTTAATCAAAAAACACGTAATAAACGACAATTCCGAAACAGATTTTAATTGGTATTCACAAAGCACGAAGCATTGTCGAGGGTTATCCAAACGTTGCGATAAGACATACAAGCTCTTTTCCTTTTATTTGCAGGCACTGGCCTCGAGCTTCGACCATCAATTCTCGGCTGACCGCAAGTACCTGTTACTGGCTTCTAACTATCAGAAGGTGAGTACCAGTTTCATCAATTTGTCAGGAAAATTAACCTAAATAAAAAAAGATTGGGCTGTGGCGCAGCTATAACTTAGACCAATGATAAATGTTTCGATCGAATTCTCGATAGATCGAGTGCAATGTTACATTGAGACAAACAAAAAGTCGAAAAATTGTTGTGTATCATCAAACAAGTATTTTATTAAAAATCTGTGATTAATATTTACAAAATATGAAAAATAATGTATGATGGTCTTTAATAATTTTGTAATAATTATCTTTATAATTTTTCAACTAACTTTTACTAAATAAAGTTAATAATTTTCTATAATAATGCACAACATTTTCTGCTTTCATACTTTTCTCAGTATACACAATGGCCTAGCTCGTTGAAAATTAATTGAGGCAATTAATTTTGCGAAATTCCCCCCTCCGTCCACTTTTAATTCACCTCTAAAGGACTCCACGACATTTTCCCTGAATTAATCATTCAAATAGAATAATTACATTACTGTAGCAACTGAAAATGAAAACTCCAAACATCAAAAGTTATTTACCACGCGATTGCGTATCTCGAACGAATTAGCGAATCGCTGTTACCAAAGTGACAAAATATCAAAACACAGTTGAGCGGGAAATAAAATTGTCCGCAATTTTTTTCTCTTTCGACTGGCGTCGCGCGAGGTTAATGAGACAGAGAAAATCTGCAGCGCTGGCCCCATAAATTACACGCCGCGTGGAAATTCGCAAGTCGGCAGTAAAAAGAAAGAAGGGCCGGGAGGAAAACGGCGCGTGCGCACGATCAGCGTATATCGGCAGCTGTGCAATGTTAACAACTGGTATTTGCATGCGAATGAGAGACTTAAGAGAAAAGGGGCGTGGATCGGAGGATGACATTTAGTCGAAACACAATAGCCCCCTGATTGCATTCAAGTAATGCATTGTTGATTGAATGTTAACATTTCGGCACAATCATCTGTTAAATATTAGTCAAAAGCCGGAAGTGACGTGTTAACGACAAACACCGCAGTGGCTATTAAGAAGGTGTCGAAGGGAAGGCGAGCTTTTTTTCCCATATCTTATATTTTCAAAGTTTAGTGGTGAAGAACAATACGGTAAAACGACTCGTCTTCATGAAATAGACGGCGACGGTCGAAATCGCGAAAAAGAAAAGTCAACTTCCTCGTGTGCATAGTTTGTACAAGTTACGAGTTTGATGACGGGTCCACGTAGCAGCTCTGACATCGTCGCGCTAGTCTAATGGCGAATATAAACTTCTATGTACTTTGCACTTACAGTGAAAAAATTTACTTTGTTACTATTAGCTTACTGACTATGCAATTTAATACCACCGCACACAAAACCTCAATGTAGAAGTAGTAAAAAAAAAGGGGGGGGGGGGAATAAATTTAATGCACTTAGCTGAAACGAAGTTTTATTATTTGCATTCAATTTATGTACAAGGAGTTTGCAACGATTTTCTCGCAACGAATTCAAATTAGAAACTGGTCCATCGGACATCAAAATTGGAATTTTATTAACTAGTTGAAAGATCAAATATTTAAGTTTTGCTTTTTAGTGAAAAATGTTAACACAAAATAATGTACAAACATTGCAAAATGGTGATTTTACTATAACGAAAAGTATAGACATGGATTGTTGAACAAAAAGTAAAACAAAATCTTGATACTAGCATGAAAAGTTGTGACGTATGAAATATGAGACATATTATTCATGTCAACTTCGTGTTACGAACAACGTGCTTGTCTTGTTCCGAGATCTATATCTGTATCCGAGCGGCACAGCAATTCGAATGGATGCATTATCATACCATGCTTCCGTCTACATGGCCAATCATAAGAGCAAATAAGCTACTATTTAAATAACCCTACGACGGCCAAACTCCAGTAAGGATCACGATTATCGGATTAACAAAACTCTTCTATCATTTCGTCAAATCATTTAAAAATACTTTAAAGTTATACTCCCATATTGTTACTTATAAATAAAAAAAAAAAAATAAAAATAGAAAAAAAAAACATTAAAAAATGAAGGAAACACGATCGTTGTGAAGTAATTAAAAAACGTTATCTCAAAAATATACTTCCATCGAAAAGTATTTTCAAAAAGAAAAGTGAATAACTAATTGATAAAAAATGAAACACGATTTCGTGGGCGTTATCGGTGAAGTAATTAAAGCAGCTGATTACAAAAGCGTGTAAAAGGTAAATTTCTCTCAAGACATAATTCGCGCACGAATAAGCATTTCCAAGGACAATTTGTTGATTACTGTTATCCGAATATCTCAAGTGATTTGCATGTTACGATAGACAGCGATTTAGCTTGGCGTACATGAAATTCGGAATTATGCGCTCATCCTTCTAGAATGCGCCGACTTGATTGTAGTTGTGCGTTGTACTTATCTAAAGGCATAACTGGTGGATATACGTCGGCGACAAGGGTGTGCGTAGGCACGTGGATAGGGGTTCACGTCAAAGGCAGAGATAGCGCGAGGGAGTGAAACTGGCGCGCCGGGGGGTGCGGGGTTAACGCTAGGCGGCGTCAGTGAAAGGCTTACCACAAGCATACTTATAACTATTGCGATGTCGTTCGTGCTAATCCAAGCAATAATTATCATGCAAGCATGCGCAATCTGTACAGCCAGGCGCAATATTACACATATTTGCATCTGGCATCTTGTATTCATGATGCGTATTAGATTAAAGATCGTAATTACTGTTAATCAACAAGCAACGTGGATTTATAATTATGTCTTAATTGCTCGGGGTATGATTAATTTTATGAGCTTACAAAGGATATTATAACTGAATTGTTTGTCAAATAAGGATAATGAAGTTGGATTAATTCCAAGTTGGAAAAATAAGGCGCAGTTGCGAGTGCATTGTTTTTGATCCTGCTGCTGCACATTTAGTTTAATTTTGTTGAGGGTTTAGTTAAAGACAGATAAGAGCATGCTGAGGCTCAGATTTTACATTAAACCCTAAGAAATATCTTGTATCACTGACATGAATTTCGTACATTGAGAAAATTATATTGTACAATAGGGAATATTATGCAGTGTGTGATATTGCACAATGTTATGGAATCGAATTAATTCTATTTATTTATTTTTTTTGTCGAAAGATGAAAAGCGTACAGATTAATTGTCGTCAAAATAAAATAGAAATAAAAATAATTATATAAAATACAGAAAATTTTAATTTGAATATTAATACTTCATAGATAAAGAAAACTAATATTTTAATGAATAATGTACAAAAATTGTAAAAATATTTTTTACTGACGTAGAAACAAATGTTGTTGTGATAATGAGAAATGTTTTTAAGGACATTTATACAATTCATTAACATACAATTGCATATACTTCATAACGTGACACTTTGGTATATGGCGGATTAAGTAGTATAACGCGGATTCGGTGCGACGGACTTACACTGAGATATTACACGGACCAACATTTGATTCTTCTCCAGTACAATTTATAAATGCAACATGTTTTTTTTTACATTTAAAAACAAATTACATTATAATCAGCTTATTCGTTCTGAATCTTTATTATTATTAAGTTAAAGACGATAATTTGTGTGTATACTTTTTTGCGATATTATTAAATAGTGGCATTTTATAAATTTTGAAACAAACGGTATCAACTTTTGGATTTACTTGAGTCAGCTTATGTTATTTATTCATAAAAAATTTTATACAGTATAAACAATCGGGAATTACGCTATATATAACTTCCAATTCAACATTAAATTTCTATTCATTTGAATGGCGACTGTCATGAATATAATTGCCACTTAATCTATGAGCGTCGATTCCGTTAAATAAACGTTGGGGCTGCTAAAACATCGCTTAATGCTTCCAATAATCTAGCTAGTGTTATAAGGGTAACTATACATCAAATTCAAAAGCATATATTTTGAACCCACGAAACCGTGTAGTTTGATTTATGCATTAATTCTGTATTCTTACACGTAATAATTAATTTTATGCAGCCGTCAAATCAACAAAGTTCAATATCGGTGGAATCGGTGTGTAATCGTCAATTAAATTGAAAGTGACTTTTAATAATTATTCTAATTTTATTGTGTAAGTTCAGATAAAATCAACAAAGTGAATAAATGTAATATCGACGAAAATTAAACGGTATAACGATTCAGTGGAATCACAGTTGACAATTAACGAGGCGATAATTAGATTAATAATTAGCAATGATGAATAATTTAATTAAGAAACAGATGTAACCCAGTGAACGCGCAAAGTGTTATTATTGTTCAGCGATAGTTACAACCACAGAGTTTAGGTATTGCGCCATGCGTAAATCAATTCGTAAATCAACTTCCGTTTTATCCATGCCCCAGCGAATTGTGCAACTTTGATAATTATCATCATGTAATTTCAAATCTTACATTTAACACACTTCAAATTAATTTCTAACTTAATGAATGAAACTGGTAATTAAATCGAAATCCAAATAGTTGTTTATAATATGATCGTTTCGTCTACTTTGATGTATTAACATTCATATAAATTTAAATATTCATATTAAGAAATTTCGTTGTTCTCGTTACAATTAATGATATTATTTTCTTTGAAATAACTCTAGTTTAAAATGGTTTATTGTTTTTATCAACGATATAGAAAGTCAAGTAATATTAAAGACCGATAATTATGTGGATGGGTAATCGCAAAATGAGTATTATGCGAATACTTTAAACAGAGGCAATGCTACTGTTTTTGCAATTAATATTTTTTTAATATTATTGAAATATTAGTTTGTACAGTGCAGTGCTGACGTTGTAAATATGAGCATTGCAATCGGATAAACAGAAGAGAAAAATGGAACAGGCGTAGGGTTCGAAGCCTAAACGCGTGCTTTTGTTGAAATGCAACAAGCATGGCAGTGAACGATCTCTTAATTTTGTTCAAGACATTGTTGCGTTTGAGAGCTAAGAGGGGATCTCGTCAACTACGTGATGTCACTAAATGAAGGAATGACTATCCATTTCTGTTTATTCTGCTCGAATTTACGGCAAAGCCTGGCCGACTGTGCCACGTGAATATAAAGTACTGACTGAGCATCCAAACAATGGTTGCTCGTTGCTGGAATGCCGATGCATTAATGATGTTGCTTTATCCAATTTTATCTACGTGAATTGGGTTATCGGTTCGCCAACGTAGTACGTTGAGTTGATGTGTTCGTCTTTCTTCATTTTTTAGTTTTTTAATTTTTTTTTTTTATTTATATTTTATCGTGATCGATAAACATATAAAAGTGGGTAAAAATGATTGAAAGATTTTTGAACTCAAAAAACAAATTTTTATCTTCGCAAAAAAAATCATATTCTCATGTTATACCCAGACTAATTAATAATTAATAAAATATTGATTGTTTACATTGATTTAACTTCTTTCTCTGACGATTTAATTATATTATTTAATATTCCTACGATCATAACTTAAAATTGAATTGTGCTTCAGAGTTTGGTTTCGTTAGAGCGTTTATTACTCCCGCTTTATTGTGATGTGTGGTTTACGATGTACCATTTGCATATTTCTATAACGCGGGTCTCGAAGCATCTTTCGAGAACTGTGAATAAGAGATAATTTTTACGTCATAAAATGTGTACACTCGAACAACACTAGCTTGCCATTTGCTTTCAATTTAATAAACCAGAGTTAGAAAAGGAGCATTTGTAAATGGTATATCGATCGTATAAGCGAGTAAAGCCTGATTTTATGCTTTTGCGAGAGGATTGATTTTTATGTACAAAGATAATTCTTTTGATAGACTTTATATTTCTCCTTTAGACGAAACTTCAATACTTTCTACATACTGAATGCAATATATTTAAACTTTAATTTACATTGAGTTTAATGGAATGACTAAAGAGGAATCGTTACAATGAAATATGATTGAATTGCTCGCGAATATGACGAATTAATAATTTCTTCAAATGAAAACGGTTAAAACAATAAAATTCATATAAAAAGAAGTAAATAGGATTATCTGAGAAACGAAGAAGATAATTTTACCCGAAATGTTCGGACAAATTATTTTCTAATCTTTTTGGAACCACACTCTTTTAATTATAAAATAAATAAATAAAAAATTTAGTTTGTTTATTTCACTTTCAAAACTATTATAATTCTTTTATTTATTCAATTGTCTCGCGTGGTTTGGTAATGCATTGCCACCCGATGTTAATCCATTTGAAATGAATAAAAGATCGGAATGGGGATTTTTAAAGTCGTAACACTTCATTTCCTTATCCAAACTTTCTCGGCATTGCCACAATCACGACGCAAAGTGTCGAGATAAAGTCGGTCTTTTTTCTCCCTCCGTAAATGTTTCGTTTCCTTTTTTGTTCTCGTCAAACATTCTTTTAGAACATAACTGTTTAGGATACTTATTTTCCCATAATTTCATCCTTTAACATAACTCCGTTATTTAGACTCAGTAAACGAAGTCTAATAAATAAGATAGTCCTAATTCTATTTTCTGTACTTCTTGTTAAAGCGATTCCGAACTTTAAAGGTTCTGAATTGAAATTGTACCGGAGTATGATTATTGTTAACTCAATTTTAATGATCGTGGGCACTGTAATTTTAACCAAACTTAGACGTATAAAAGAAATTTATTTTTCACGTTTTTTTTGTTTTTGTTTTTATTTTTTCCCGAAAGAAATTCTGTTTACTACCCCTGGAATTTATAAATATAGTGACTCGTAAATAATCGATTGATTGCAATTTTTAATTACCGAGTTCATTTATTTTCTGTCGAATTTTTATGAGTATATTTCGTTTTAAAGTAACGTTTGAAACCAGTTTTATAGATACAAGATATTATCGTATTTTCAGATATTAGATTCAAAGTTTTATTTAGAAAAAAAAATGATAATAATAATAATTTTATAAATAAACGTAAAGTAAGCTAATCAAATATTTTTTATGATCTGAGCTTTTTATATAGCTAATGAGTATGTCAGCACCTTCAATAATGCCCATGTCGACGTTACGTTTTGCGACACGAATAACACGACATGTATCAGCAAATAATAATCATTTATAAACGATCGACAATTAGGGTACTCGACAAATACGGCGTTCCTACTAATGTGGCATTAATCTGTAGGCGAGAACTTGGACGTGAAATACGAGAAATGAATGCAATATCAATTACGAAATTGGACATAGAGCGTCAAGTTTGCTAAATTTATGCAAAATTATTGCGTCGTATGTTTAGCGTCAGATCAAACTTTTTACGTAAATTGGTGATGCAATTATTGAGCGTGATGATAAAAAAATATATAATAAATAATTATTTCAAACAAATTTTAATCTACTTTAGTAAACAATTGCATTGCATTAAAGAGACATTAAATTCTATCAATAAAGAATCTCTGCCTCAAGAAATAACTAAACCAGATTATGCAGTTGTGAAGGAGCTCAACTCAGTTACGAAACTTCTGCGTTATAATAGTTCCAAGTTGCGTTTGTGTTAAGCAGAGAAACATGGAAAAATTGATTGTATTTCAAAATGTAAAACGTGAGTCGTTGAATAATCTGCTCTCCAGGCCATAATGTTGAGAAAACGTCAATGAAATGATCGACAAAAGGGACGAGAAATCTTGTTCGGTGATCGAATGATGTAACCAATTTCAACAATAATAAAGTGCGAAATAAATAACGTTAAAATGTGAACTGAAGCAAAACTGGGTAGAAATAAAATTCGAAACAATGCCATAACTGATATAGTTCGGTCTAATTGAGATCGCAAATTAGGTTTGATCAACAATGCGATAATGAGATTCGAGATAAGCATCAGCTATTCATGAATTGAAATCCCACGTCTCGTTTATTTTATGGCATGGCTTTAAGTATGGTTCATTGACAGTTGAAAAATGTTTTCGTCAACTCAACTTTATGCATTATAATTTTCGATTTTGACTGAAGTTTTGGTCAACGATTCGATAATGAATTACCCAAAATAATTAAACAACTATTATTTCAAATAACAAACACAATTTGTTCAACTTATTCAATTGAAATTAATCCAAATAATAAACTATATTATATCCATCGGTAATTAATTACTGTTTTCGGTGTCAACAAAATGTGCGAATCGTTTCTTCACTACATCTACTATATTTAGATATCAAAGGACATTTGCATAAGTGAATTGTGCGTTTAAGAAAAAAAGATAGCAGGTGCAAAAAGTCGAAACAATTACACCGCGGTAGTATTCTGTGTCAAACTCATCGAAGCTGGACAGGGAAATTTCGCCTGTTCTGTAGCTGCTGAAATAATCATCGGCAACACGTGAAAATGGCATTGCCCCGATGCTATCGGCTCTCATGATTTATGCGTCCAACGCGAAAGAGTTAATGGACGCAAAATAGCGACGGCGGCCATGAATCCTTCTGCGTCGACGAGCATTGCTGATCAAATGTGATACTAAAAGCTCGAGCCCTGTAAAATCGTAATTTATCGGCAGAAACAGCGCAGCTAAGTTATTAACCAAACGAGGCGCTTGAATCGGATGGAAATTCGTCGCGATTATTGTAACATTTTTGCGTAAAACGTTTGCGCACGGCCGCGGGGAACGGACGATAAACATAGACATTGATAAACGATGGCAATTTTTACTTCTTTGTCGAAAAACGCAGTAAGTCCCGCGGGAATTACGACTAAGCGCGATTCATGTTGACGTTTCATGAACGCGCGACACTAGTAGAAATAGAAAACGCCTTTAAATGAAACGTATGTTTATGAATTCCTCATTTACTCTTGTCACAAGTATATACACGTTCCGTTAAGAATGAATGGAAACATAACGGCTCAAATCTTAATTGATTTATTTTCAGAATTTCTAAATAGTAGCATTTTTAATGTGATCGTCTCTGTCAAGAAAACTTTGATTATATTTACAAAACTTCAACCCAGTGAATCGAGATTCAAAAAATGAATGTAATATTATTTATTCAAAAATGTATATATGTTCAACAATTATTTAATTCAATTCAACAATTATTTAATGATAATCTGCAAATTGTTGATGAAAATGTTCCTTTAATATTGATAAACAAAATCTTAATAATGCTACAAGATTAAAATATATTAACAACACGACTGAAAGTTCGAGTATGAAGCAAAAGGACATGGTAATTGGTATGACAGAGGAAGTAGATTTGTGTTGATATACGTCGAATACCCGAGAGTAATTAAACCCTAAGGGCTAGTGTCCATTACCAATAAGATAACGACTATGGAGAACCTCTGGCAATATTCCCATCAGTTAGAATTCTCGACGTTTTAGTTAAAGCGTCATGAAGAATTCGTTGAATTAGAAAGATTTATTTAGTACTCGTTTTGTTTAGCGTAATTGTATTTAACATGCTATACAACACAAATTGGCTGCAAATTGAAATTTAATTATTACTCGAGATACTTGAGAATTCTGGAATAATGTTGATACATAATTATCCAGCGAAATAAATTTCGTTTCATGGAATATCATTGCACTGATCGTGTCTTTTAAGATCGCGATGAGTTAATTAAGCTTCATTATGATATAATAACTGTTTACGCTTTATTGAATTCGAAAATGTAATTTCAATTAATCTAAACTTTAAAACGGTTTTTCATTTGATTGATACTAATGGACTAATATCTTCTGTTGCAGCTCTTTCGCCACACATACCTGGCCCAGTACAAGATCGTGAACTTAGAAACTCGGTAAGTAAACGAGCCCTATGTTTATCACATTACTATAATCGCATTTCAGACTTATTTCAGAGCGAAAATTTGAATTTGCATTTTAATCTCGCGGTGGGATTGTACACTTGCAAAAACTTGGCGAGTATGATCCGGCGGAGAGGGCGCAAATTACAAACTGCAGGCACAAATTTAATCCTCCTCACTTTTCGACTGTAACGTAGCAACCCTCAAACTTTTCCATCCGAAGATTCGTCTTCTAGCATTAAAGTCCGGCTGGCACCCTCATTTAAAGGACATGAGATTAAAAAAGGCTGCAAAACACAATTCGGTTATTTATTTTTAATAAACTTAATAACACGCAATTCGGAATATTCAAATCCAAATTTACCGCAATCGCGAGTAATATTTCAAGCAACCAAATCATAAAATCATATTTCAAATAATTTTACTCGCGAAAGATAAATATAATCTGAAACAGGAAAACTCAATAAGCCATCCCCGATAAACTTTGCTTCGGCTCCGAGTGACATTTCTATATGGTTATCGGATCAAAAAAAGTTGTCAAAGAAAAACATCGAATCAACTTCTGATAATCACAAGTTCTACAACGATTTAGCATGTGTTTTGCAACTTTATTTGTATAATAAAGTTTGCAAAAATATATATATATATATATATATATATCCGCAATGAAGTAGAAATAACAAATAGAAAAAAGAAGAAAAAGGAACTTGATCGAAATAAGGCAGGTTTGACCGAGAAGCATTCGGCAATAAAAGGTGGACGAAGGTGAATGAAAAATGGTCAAGCGAGTTTGACTGGAATCTGTTAAACTGTGTCATCGGAGACGGCAGTTCGCAGTCTCGCAGCACTAATTCGAAGGGTTCCTAAGCGCGTCGAGGCTGTCTGTCTGGCAAAGAAAAAAGTTTACTTTCGCGAAAATCCATTTATCTCGTGCCAGAACAAGGCATTATTTCGACTCGGGAATCAGCCCCCCTTCCCCTTCGCCGCTCCTCTTCTGTTTGTCCTCGCTTTCGCTTGGCGTTTCGCTACTTAAATACTCCTTTTTGTCGATGCTTTCCTTCATTTTCTTCCGCGTTGCCGGGAGCGTGACGTGAAGGCACGAAACGGTACGACGTAAGCCATTGTTGTTGTGACATTTTCCTTTTTCTCCCGGACATTTCGTGCCCTCCTCCTTTGCCGCTCGGCTAGCCGCCTTTTTCGCCGAGACGATCCACCGAGCGAGCGTGCTTCGGTCGGTTCGAATGAGCCAAGACAATTTCTAATTACCGGAACATCTAGTGAGCCAATTATCAAGTCGGCTCCTTGTGACCTTTGCCCTCAAGTAATTGCCGACTAATGGTAAGATGAAGGAAAAGTTTATTGAACATTCTTGAGAATGGCACATAAATTGATGCAACTGCGGATAAATGTCGCGTGCTCTTTGGCATCCGGAAAAAGGAAGGTCAAAAACGCTAATCGCAAGCGAGGTAGACATTTTTTTCTTTTAGCCTTTATCTATTGTTTTGAGTGAATAAATATTAATGTTTAATACAATTTCAAAAAAAAATTTATTTTTACAAAAATTGTTTGTTTTTTTAGTTTAAGAAGTTTAAAAAGATTGTTTATTTAATAATAATATTGATTTCTGTATAATTTCAAGTATATTTTAGTGTGTTGGTGCGAAACATTATTTCAACACACATTATTATACATATTCTCGATGCTTTATGCGACGTTTGTCTACGTTTATATTAAATTGCAAAGTTTTGAGGCCATGGAGGAACTTTTGTGCATGTCAAAGTTTTCATCATTCAATGTCAAAATAAACTTCAAGTCAACAGTCGGAATACGGTTTTCTCTATTAATACTAATATTTATTGTAATGAGGTTTGCGAGTTTGCAACAAAAAAGTAAATAAAAAGTTTGATACATGCTTAACTTCATTCTTGTAATTTTATTGATGTGTTATCAATAAAAAGATTAATTGTATTTCGATCTGTATTTCATACAGAGGTAAATCACGAAAACATTAAAAGTAACGTTGGTATTATAAAAAAGATAAAAAAATTATAATTTCCCGCTTGTTTTACCATGAAAATAATTTATTATTATACATTCGGTAAAGAATTTTATTTTGTGGTTTTTCCTACTGTTTCAATTATACATTTTGCTATTTCCTTCTGATTTTTAAACTATCACAATGTGTGATAGTTGTACAGGAATGCGCAAGATTTTGTGGTCCTGCGGGAAATTTCAGACTTGATTTGATATTGGAAAATTAACTCGCTACATGATCGTGTTCAACGTCCTGCGAATCGATGACGAGGTTTTTAAGTTGCGACTCTTGACTCAGTGTTTTAGAATTTACATTATACGATTTTGTATTTTTGATTGGAATTATTTGCGAAAAATTTTTTCGTGCAGTTAATTTGAAAGTTGGAAATGGTGAGACTTTTTATTATGTCGAATTTGCACAAAATTACCCGAGTTATTACACGGGAAAATTTTTTACTTTGAATCAATACCTAAAATATTATTTTAACATAAAATGCTGGTTTTCATATGTTAATCAACATTAACAAACACCTTAAAATTCACTTTAACACTGATTTAAATTGAAAACTTTTTTGCCGAGTAAATATTAATAAATATTAATATTGCATAAACGTCCATATATGAAGTCAATAATGTCTGCTAAAAGCGAGTTCAGTCGCTTGTCAATATGACACTCAAGAACGTGCGATCTATTACCGGTATTAAGTTAAGAGAGGTACATTTTAATGCAACGCTTAAAGACGGTAGTAACACAATTATCGCGTTCAGTGTGTCAGACAACGAACGGCGGTTCAATAAGCAATCCAAGGACACGCCTAAGATTGCTAGTCCTCCACTAATTTACATGCTCTTATGACCTTTGCGCAATTTTCAATTTGCGATGAAGATTGTCTTTGTTCGAATTTTATTTGTATTCATACTTTTACTTATTTACACATTAATTTTTTCGATTTGTATTACTCAAATACAAAGTGAGTAGTTTTTTAATAGATAATTATAGTATGTAAAAACAAAAAATTTACAATACATATGATTTTCGACGCAAAATAAGTATATCTGGATTAATAGACTGCCTTTTGACTGGATATATCTCTTGAAAAAAAAAAAGAAATCTTCATAAGTTGAGTTCAAATCTCTCATCCGTCCAGCAGCCAGATTACATTTTTTTATGGATATATTATTCAAGCAGTGTGATAGACGTTACTCATATAAAACTTTCCGTCGTATCGCATTTGTAATAAATAAAAATATGTTGAATATTTGATTACGCCGATAGTGCGGAATAAAATCAAATAAAGACGATTCGGTATTCGATATTCGAAGGCAGCATCAGTTACGATATTAGAGACGTTATTGTAAATTCTTTCTTTGCATCGGTAAAGTCGGACGTTCAGTAGCCCGACTGTAATATTTAACGTTGTCAAAAAAAGTTAATTCTGTTTTGACGAATATAAAGGGCGAGGGAAAAAAATGCGAAATTCGTCTCGGCCTTATAGCGGGCAAAAAGCAATTCGTCAATGCGAATCCACGTGGTTCTTTTATTTCGCCGGCAAAAATGAATCGAACGCGTCTTTTATTTGGGCAGCTCGTTCGCCGCGAGTGGCGTTTTTTCCCGGGGCATTATCGATGCAGTGTGATATCAGGCTGTCCGATCATAAGCTGACAAAAACCCCTGACAAACATTTTGCCCGGGCAGTCATCAAAACTACATTTTCCCGGAGTGGAGTGTAGATTCCAGCGAGCCAGACGGCCGAGGAACGAAATCTTTTTCCCACGGGGCCGCGCAACTTCGCCATCCTCGTGACTGTCCACGACGTTGCGCTCGCGCCAACTTTTTTTTCTTCGGATAACCGATCAAAGACGTTTCGTTTCTGCATTCCCGTCAGCGAAAAAGTGTCCGCGACTACATATTTCCAGCCGCAACGCAGCTCTGCGCCATTTGTATGTAATTTTATCAATTCATAAATCAACGCGCACGTTTTGACGATGGTGTAAAAATGACGAAAAAATATCTACTTTCCAATATGATAATCACAAACTTTGAAATTGGCATTTGGATGTGAATTTGGACTTATCAATAACACCTGATTATTCATATTAAAAACAAGAGTATAAAAAAAGCACTACAAGAACCACGTGCTTTGGGAGTGTTCTGAATCAAAACGTGTCATTTAACATAGAATCTGATCTAAAAGGGACTGTCATCTACAACCAACAATCTATTTGTTCAATGCGAAACAATATGCAAAATCTACTTCGTATTTCGCTTACTTTGAAAACAACTTTGAACACCTTACGAGAGCGTAAAAAAATTGGCGTGAAAATACGTAGCCGTAGATGTTTATATACGAACGGACGGAGGCACATAAGCCTCCGCGTTTTGTGGAAGCGACGCGTTGCAAAGCATCGGTCGCATGCACGTATGAAAGCGATGCACCGGGCAAAGGCACTTTTTCCAGCTTTTCTGCATATGATTTTCATAAAAGAAAGACCGAAGGAACAGAGGAGCGTGCAGGAGAGCGGAGGGAGGGAGATAAAGACGTGGAAAGCGAGGAAGAGGAGAGCAACTCGACCCAATTCACGTAGAGCAACCACGCGAATATTATTGCCGGTTTATTTATGGCGTTTGAGGGAGAATTTTTCTTTCTGCCGTGCCCCGGTCGAACAAACGCTGAATCCAGTGATATTTGCGTGCCGCGTGTGTTTGTGAAATGCGATATAATAATCCACTTACGCACGCCGGCGGCCTGCACTACGGATTCCTTTCCGTTACCTCTGCGACGTACTTTTTGTCGCGAGCTTTATACGACCGAAGCGAATCTTTCAATCGCTTTGTACAGTTCCCCGCAAAGGAAACGGTGATTCTGATTTTTCGCGACCGAGTTTTAGATGAATTTCGTAAATCATTGCTGCCGACGAGTAAAAATAGAATTAGCGGTAATTCGTTTAGTGTAATAAAGCTTGTTTTGTATTTCAAATCTCGTCTCAAATATGAATATTGAATTTTTACTCTTTTTTTTTCAGTGTATGTTCCATAGGAAACATACTGAGAATTATTTTCGTCGTTGAAATATTACGTGGTTTCATAAATATTCGAAATTATGAATTAAATTTGTTTTAATTATTTTTTCAGGGAGGAGACTCATCTTGTAGCTAACGATTCGAGCAGTCTGCAATTAGCAACGTGGGCTCCCGTCGGAAACGCTTTAATCTTCGTTAGTCAAAATAATATCTACTATCGGCCCAAAGCCGAAATTCCGGAGGATTACCAAATTACGACCACTGGGGTTTTCGGGACCATTTATAACGGAGTGCCTGACTGGGTCTATGAAGGTAAAAATATATTTTTATGCGCAGTTCTTTCATCTGATATTAATTAGAGCATTTGAGAATAAGCGATTCAGCTTGATCATTAATAATTACACGTATATATTTTTTTTAATTTTTCACAAGACTTGAAAAAAATGGATAAATTGTTTTCTCAAAACGGTTTGAGTTGGAATCATTTTATTGAAGGATGAAATGTACACGGGGTATATGGTTGCTTTAAATCAATATATAATTCATGTATCGATAACATTATATGTTAAGCTGAATTGTTATATTAGAATTAGCATTAATTCCGGGTCCACATGTTTCGAGCAATATTTGAATTAATGTTGATTTTCTCACGCTGAATCAACATCAGTAAATACATCGGATTAATATTTTCTACGTAATATTCATTTCAATACTGCTTTATATTGACCATTTTTCCCGCGAGCTTCATTAAAATCTACAGTAGTAATACAACGAAATTTAATACCGAAGACAAACAAAAACACTGCAAGTATATATATTATCAAAATCCAAATATATCCATTTACCACCAGCTTTGTCCGCGCATAAGGTATTGAGTGACGTGTGTATCTTGCCATTTGGTAAGCGTGAAAAAACAAATTATAAACTACGTTCGCGCCACTCTGTGCAATCGTACATTTCTAGTAATAAAACACACAGACACACGCACAGAAGCAACCAAACGTTCTACAGTGTACGCTTCTTCAATTTCCGCGGTGCTGCATATTTCCGGCTCCTCATGCGAGATTTCCTTCGATTCTGGCGCCTCGATTTGTTTCATTTATATTTAAATCTTAACCACGCAAACACCGCGCAGCTGGCTTTGACCGATTTACGGACGCACCTCTTTTGAATACCAATACCGCGGGATAGTCGATTTCTGATCGGCGGCCACATTATCATGCGATGAATATTGATAAACGAAAACCGATGCAACTGGGCCAATTGAGGGGAAGGAAGTGCAATTAATTGAAATGAAAAAAAAAAACTTCACTACAAAAATAAATCTCGTAAAAACTACTTATGATAAGAAATTTCAGAGAAGTGAGTAATTTTCAACTACTTTAAATGGAAAGTTTGAAAAAAACAAGTAGTTTAAACTATGAAAAGTTTTAATTTAAGAAGTTTATAAGACACTCCTTTTTTCCAATATTTCTACGATTGCCTTTTTTCAATACCTTTATGGATGGTCTGCTTTGAAAGAAAAAAATTTTTTATAATTTTACAATAGTTTTCCCCATCTGATACCAAATTTTGATGATACGTGTATTATAATTTTATAAAAATTTTCTTTCAACGTTCGTTGACGGTAATTTTTCACGCGTTAGAATAAAATTCAATTCAGGCACGTTGATTACCTTTGCCGTTAAAGTGTTACAGCACGAGCGAAGTGATACTACGTCGAGGCAGTTTAAACAATATAAGTTTATTAATTTGATTAATCCGACGTAATAATGTGTGACGCTGAAAGTCGTCGCATAAATTTCCCCGTTAAAGGTTGACGAGATAAAAAGTGGAGTAAAAGTCTTCGCTTCGGGGAATAAAAAGACAAGCAACGGTGTCATCCCTGAACTTATTAAATCCTTTAATTAACGCTTTTTGGAATACGCGCGCGCCCTCGTTTCGCACATAATTTTGTGTGAAAACAAAGCACTCGAAGGAACGGCGCAATCGTTGCATCACTTTGATCGGATAAACTCACTTTATTGACTTTTCCTCTCAAAGAATTGCAAGGTCTTTTCTCATTTTTCATACCACCGGCAAGAACCGCTGCTCCGTTCGCTGCGATCACTCGCTACGAACCGTCATTAAATTGACTCCGGCAAAACCAATAGAAAGCGCGCGTCGCGCGATGGCGACGAATATTTTGCCTTTGTCGAGCGAATCGAACAATGGAGTGTTTAACTAATTTAACCAAAGCATTGTCCGCTCCTCGTCGGCGGTTTACGCTAAATGAGCTCCCTCTAATCCGAGCATTCTTCCTGGCGAAGCAGCCGTGCTGTTTTGCTAAGTCTGTCTGGGCAATTAATCAGAGTGGAAGCGCTTTTTAAATAGCCAAAACCGCTACTAAGCATTTCAGCAAATTTGTCGCAACCTGGGATTCGCCCACTCCGAACTTTTTCCAAGCTTAAACTATTTCTTAATTGGATGTGCCGGACAGTATAAACACATTTTTCATCAATCTTTAAGGTGATTCTTCAAGCTTTTATTACTAGGCTGGTGTGTTGACTAATAATAATGTTAGGTATAAACATTTTTCTATTCACTTTGGAAACATCTTATCAAACTTTTGCAAAAAGTTATGACATTAACTACTCAAATCATTCTTCCATTATCAAACAATTGCTGGATTATATTGAAGAGTTCAAATTGTATCAATAATTGTATCATAAAAAGATAATTCCTGAATATCCGACACGAAGAATCACCTTACAGTAATTGATTTAAACTTTTCTCAATGAAATTGCAACATTATTATATTTTGCTTTAGTTTATAGACCGTGTCAACTTTTGGCACATATCGTTTAAAGTTTTTGCCGTATTTATGATGAATATTAATCAAGTTATAATAGTTTGAATTTTGAGGAAAGTTGTGCTGGGTGTTATGATATGATTATATTGTTTACCGTGCACTCTTTAAACACCATTTTGAATTTAGTACCGTAAATTTAAGGATAAAATGAAAATGTCCGAGTCGTAATTTAACGTTCTTGGTGAAAGTGTATAATAATTATTCTTTTTTCATTATTGTCATCACGATTTAAATTAAAATTCCATCAACCTTAGAACGAGGTGTTGGGAATGAAAAGTAAGTGCAAGTTAGGTTTAAGGTTGAGTAAGAGAGTAGAATGTAAAAGGGGACAGGGGCTAGAAGTTTATCGAAATGTCGAATTCCCGATAAGACAAAGAATAAACGCTCCAGCAATACAGAGGATTCGAATCATAAGTTGGGAAGCAGGCCAATTGAAAGCCGAATAGCGAGCGCTGCAAGCGAGAGATGAAAGTGCAAGCAAAGCCTCCTCTTTTTGGCCATTCATTGCATTGAATCGACAAGACCCGCTTCAATGCGATCGTGTTGTTGGAAAACATTTATGGGTTTTATGTGTTATTAAAAGTATACTCTTCAAGCAATTGTGCGGAATTTAAATAGGATACGAGCATTTTTTTTCTCAACGTTACTGATTGTGTTTCTAAATAAATTGAACGAATTTCAAATTGATCGATCGAAAAAATTCGGCAATGTAGTTTGTATAAAACATGAGCACGCATTTAATGTAATGAATGGCAATTGTTTGAATTTCAACTTTTCTAAGTATCGTTGAAGGTTATACTCGTTTCGAGTGAACAAATTTGAATGATTAAAAAAGCCCGTGTAGCTGTAATCTAATTAATTAGTTGATATTTCAGCGCGAAATTCAATGCGAGGAAAATAAATATTAATTTTAGTTTTAATTTTTAATTTATTAAACGTTGTTTTCATTTTATATTAAATAATTATTTTATTGACTTTTTCTTGTTGACGTTTGTTACGGAGAGGAATTACTATCGAGGATAATCAAATTTTCATTTCACCTGTAAAATAATATTAATAAAAATCTAAATTTCAACATTATGATATAATTTTGCTTAATTTACTAAATGTGCTTTCGATTATTGCACATTCAATAATATTAAAAAATAAAAGATTAAGCATCATATAGCTTGAGGTCTGAGAAAGATTTTAACTAATAAAATAGAGGGACGTTGAAATGACGTAAAAAATTATTTAGACGTTACTTCAATTGAATCCGTGTATTACTTAAGCGGAGAGGGACAGACGCGAAAGTAAGAAAACTCAGCAGCGCCTATCTATTAGTATCGCAGGTGATATTTTAATGTCCCAAGTCTTGGACTGGAGGACGCCCTGTGGCGGTCCGGAAATAGCAATTTTCCCACTTTTAGCATGTGGATTAAATATTACACATTCATGAAATGATATCAACTGGTTTCTGAAACCTCAGAGTCCCGTAAGGAAATGCCTTATCCGAATGTTTTACTATGCATGAGCTCACTCGTATCGCTCTTCGCTTGGCGATTCGAGCAATGTCGGTTACGAAATTCCTCCAGAGAATAGCGAATTAACGCGAGTCAAGTACGTGGAATAATAAAAATAAATGCCGAAAGAATTTTCACGAGGACGCGAGCTTCCGCGTCGGAGCGCGTGTGTTTCATTCAAACTGAGTAATTTTGGTTTCAAATGAAATCTCCTTTAATGCACCGGCGATATTTATTAACCTCGATCTATCACGGTAATACTTCTCCATTCAAGTCAATATTGGGTAATACTGTTTGCTTGTACCTTTTCAAACGCAGCATCGTTTTTAACACTCTTCTAAAAGAAATTTTGTATTTCTTCTTTGACGTGTACATTCATTCTTAAATTATTTGAATAAAAAATTCAGTAGTGAAAAAACTAATCAGTAAAAGTTTCATTTTTGAAACGGTTGCAGGTTGAGAATCTTTTTAGGTATCAACTTTTGCTATTTGTTTCTCTCAGCGTTCCAAGAAATAATTAACTATATTTTGATTTTAAAACTTCAAATATGATAATTACAGTCAAAGTGTTCCTACTTCTATCAGAGAGATGTTTTTGTGAGTGTGCACGTTTATATCTCGCGTATTCGATTCCTTCGTTCGTTGAAAATGCATAATGCACTGTTTACGGATCGTCGGAGTTGTCGGTGTAAAACAGCAGTCTTATTCCCAGCATCGGTTCACTGGAGTGTGACAGTGATAGCCATCACACTGGGATTTAGAAAAATGCTCTTCGCAATTCCTCGGTACTAATGGACCTTTCCCTCTCGAGATCATGATTTCCCCGTCACGACCGCGGCAGTACTTATATTTACAACGGAACACTCAACTCTGCATTTTTTATCCCTTTTTCTTCTTCCCCCTTTTCTCCGTTCAAACGATACCTAACTTGGATATGAAGATCGTCGCAAAATCAACGAATCGAACACTCTTTTTAATACCTGTAAAATTGCTGAGAAATATATATAAATATATATTATTATATACTATATATTGATTTTTTTTTTTTTTTTTTTTTTTTTTTTGATAAGACTTGGAAGAAACTTGGTAGCTCAAGTGCGCGGAGTCAAGCTGAACTGACTTTCTTTCGCCGCTGATGATTTTACCAGGAAGGTCATAAATATTTGATAATTTCTACCCAATAAATATATTCACCAGTTTTACATACATTAACGTAATATCTTGATCACATTTGGAGTACTCGGGCTGCAACGCACGTTCTTCTCCCTCGAGTCAAAACTTTATTGAAATCTGATCGCTTAGCCGGTGGCGAAACGGATATTCCGAAATGGATGACTTCCGAAAGAGCGATCTTCTTCAAGTCTTCGCCCCGAATATCGGTATTCCAGGCTCGTTTTTAATTTGGAATTTATATTTCCCTATTCGCTGAAAGTTGTGCTCAAAGAGCGATATTATGCAAGTTACGCGGATATAAACTATGAGATGAACAGCAATCTGCACTTTGAATGTATTAAAGAGTAACAGATCAAAGGGGGAGGAGAAGAATTTCTGTATTATCCTACTGAGAAAACTGAATGAAGATGATGACCATTTGAATTTTTAACTACTTGAAACAGTAAACACGTTCTTGCATACATTATCGCTATTTTGGACATTATACGCTCAAAAATATCTTTTAGAATCGAAATGGATAATTTTTACTCAAGCTTTCTATCCTTACAATAAAATAAAATATGTTTAATGTTTTAAATTAAAAAAAAAAAAAAAAATTTTGAACCAACGAGAGATAATGATCGTTGAAATATCTATTTTATATTTTTTTGTATCGTTTCTTTATCGTTACTTCTCTGACTGTTTCGACTTCGCAAAGTTGTTTTAATTTAAAAATGTTTAATTAAAACAACGTTCATTAAAAACATTTATAATTGCAAATAGTAAGTGTATCAACGACTGTTTTTACAACAAGTGTTTTCGTCGTTACAATTATTCAAAGGTCACGTACAAGTTAATTAATTTTTATTATATCGTTAAGCACGCAATTATTACCAATGTTCTTTGACAGACGAACGAATGGCATCGTTGTCGTTTAGTTCTCTAACTCGCAGGTTATAAATCGCTGCACTTACTCAGCTACTTTGTCGGAGTACAACAAAAGGCGCTGCGTTTCTGTTAATTCGGATGCATTCAATTAATGTACTTTACAATACGCTTGTGATAATGAATTATCTCTGTACACGTTATACTTTTTACCAAACCGTATTACGCTTCTTATTTCCTTAATTGACGAAAATCGCTCTTTTCTTTTCCATGAAATACAAAGGGAAAATTTTAATATCATATTTCCTTTCAATTACATTCATTTAAAAAATAAAATCTCCGCCTTTACAAAACAACACATTTCCCGCAACACATTTTTTTGCAATTAATACAGTTACAGGAAATAATTAAAATCGAATTAAATTTATTAAATTTAATATAATATAATCATAATATTCGCCAATATCGGTGTTGGAAATAATATTGTTATATTTACTTCATGTATCAGTAGATTCAAATTAATATGAAATACAAGCCTCATTACTGTTCCAGTTGAACTAAAAGTGGGTCACTGTAGTCTTATCGAATTATAAATATTCACCGAGTAGTATTCAATTCCATAACAGAATGTTTAATGTATTCGTTTTATTTCACATAAAATGAAATTAAGTGAAATCTCGTCATAAACCAGTGCCGGGCTTTAAGCAAATTTGCATTTTTATCAAATAGCAACGAAAGTGCAATTCAGATATTCTTAAACGAAAAATTTATAATTTATTACCATAAGGTTTAATATTGCAAGATCAAATTATCCTGGTTAATATTTGTAGACGCCTTAAAGCGTATCAAAAGTGCAACCGATGTTTGAAACGTTGATTTACAACACCACTATATGGTGCATCAACACTACAGACGCATGAATTCAAATTAATTTGGTAATCTGATTTGACTGATAAAACAAAATGATGCATGTTTGATTACGACCACAATTAAAACGTCTATTTGATTCTACGTAAACTTTTGTTCGCGTGGAATGTCAGGGAAATGTTTGTCATTAAAAAAAAATACTCGTTTTCACGAATAAAAAATTTATGCAAAAAATATTGTTAAAAACTTCAAATAAGAAGGACCTATCTTTTATTAGGTTTTTTGCAAATTCAATCAAATTTTTCTTCGTGCATTTGATCCTGATGTTGACAACCTCCCCACTAGAGGCATTACTCATATCTTTTTATAACACTTTCAATAAGTACCTCACCTATCAATATGGCTGTTGGTGCCATTACAAGCGACCAACAAATAAAGATAAAATATCCGTCGATAAAACACCGCAAGTCGTTGCGCTCGTCGTCTTCGTCGTACCTTCGTTCCCTCCGCCTCGCCTCGGTGAAAAACCTTAAAAAATAAGACAAAAAAGTTATGCTCGCGTCGTGCTATTTACTCTGCGACGTGTCATGCAAAGTGCTACGAAAGTCGAGTTTCGTTTTCATACGATTTTTACGACAGCTCGAAAATTTCATTTCCTCGTTCGAAGTATAGTCCGCCTTCGTTGCATTTCACTTTTTAATATGCCGTCCCGCGCAAATTATTACGAGATCTACGTACGTGCGAGGGCATGAAAAGTGGCGCGGCGAGGGGAAGGAAAAACGCAATGCTGAAGGGAAGAAAAGGAAGAAAGGGAAGGGGGAATCAACAGAGGCAAGAAGGGGGGGCCAAGAGCGATGGCAAGAAAGAATGGCGAAATTTCGTTTCGAGGGAATAATTCGCCCGATCGTTACGTGCGCAGCGGTAGAAATTGAAATAGCAAAGCGCAAAGCCGATACCGCGGCTATAAATTTGCGACCGCGCGGCAACGAGAATCGCGACGCCACGCGTGCAAATCAGCATTTATTTGAAACCCCGGATCAATGGAAGTCTCTTGTCTGCAGCCTGGGAATGACATCGCGTTCGAATCATCGGTGTCAGACTTTAAAAATGTTTGCTTTAGATCAGCGGCTTCCACTTAAGCTCGCGGGCTTTTCCATTCGGGATTCGACTTGGAGGATATGTTTCAGTGAAACTCACGTCTACTAATTTATGCGAGAAAATAATTCGTCGGCGATGCGGTAGTTCTGTTAGGAAATCACAAACGAGCAATATTCACTGCTGGAACGAAATTTCTCATACGTTGGGGAAAAAAAATATATTGAAAACGCTATAACGTTGAGAACGCTTGTTAGTATTTTCAATGAAAGTTACTTATTATTTTCGTCACTTGATATAATAAGTTTTTTAATTTAAGATACGGTGTATTGAAGAAGTGTAGATGGATAATTATCCTTTCAATACTTACTCATTCCAATGTATTTCGAACTCACGCTTGATTTGACCTAAAGGCAATAATGTGAATGAAGTTTTAAAGTTTTTTGTCAATGAATTCGAACTCAGAAAAAATTTCACGAAATGAATTTTATTTATTTCTCCTTTTTTTTATGAAAAATGCAGTTACACTTTTTAAATATCGCTTTTCATCCTTTTGTATAATTTTTGCAAGTTATAGAACGTACAAGAAATATTTAATAATACAATTCCTTTGTATACAATATCTTTACACACCAAGATCACAATTTCAGCTTTAAAAAATATGAAATTCATATTAAAGTTAAATTAATGTCTACTAAACTTGAAATCGAAAAACTTTAAAAATGCTCTGTACCGTAATTTTTGTCAATCAAATATCGTAATCGACTTTATGCCTTATATAAACAGCATGGGGATAAGAAGTCGGCTTATTGGATTGTATTTGACAGAGCTTATTTGACAATTATGTACACGGATAAGCGTACACATATAATGGAATGGAACTTGCGCAAGAGATGTTACGCGACTGTACGCCATCAAATTGTACAAGAGCAATACCTTGGTACTTCAAACGTCTCGCCTCCAGGCTGAATATTCATCAACGGCTCAATATTCCGGAAAATATTTGATTTGTCAAATAAGGAAATCGAACAAAAAATATACAATCAGTTACACGCAATGCACGGAAAATAAGTAAAATTAAAGGTACATTTATTTCGGTAATCAATAAAGTGCGTCGTCCCTTTCGCCTCAATTAAATAAATTAAACGTAAGGTAAAAGTTAACAAATGCGAAAGATTCAATCAATTGAAGTGTCGCGATGGGTTTACTTCCAATCGGGAGTTTGAAAAAATGACGACGAGAGCGTTACTTTGTAATCCATAAAATTTTATTAACTCGCAAATATTTGATTTGCTGTACACTGAATAGCAGATAAAATATTACTTTCGAAGTGAAACGAATAATCACTTCATTTTTCAATAACTGTACATTATTTTAGTTGGTCGATAAATAGAACATTTCTGCTCATCGAAGTAAGAAACAATACGTTTATATCTTGAAAGTGAACCGACGAGTAGACAACTTTTCGAATCGGCAACTTCGCCGCGAATCGAAACTCAACGTTGTATGAAATAATTAGAATTAAAAGCCGTGGGTATACGTGCCGATCGAATCCTCGGCGATCGCAGTAAAATAGCAGAAGATATTTTCCTCCGGGGGAAGCACACGCGCGACTTTTATATTCTTGCTAGGAAAAACGATCGCGAGTTCATTATCTTTTATGGACACTTACTTTTTTTATATGCCCTCCTATATAACGACGTGCCATCGAAGGGAATGCGTAAATTATATTTTTATCAATTCATTTGAATCCATAAACGCTTTTGATATCTCGAAAATAAATTGTTACTTTTCGCTGCCAACTCGCGGAATTCATAGTCGCAATTTTTTAACAGAATTATTCTGTCAGTTTAGCTTTACGAAAACTGTGTGCAAAAAGGGAAGCAAAACTTATCGCGAATATGACTTATGAACGAATAGAAACAAAGCGTTCGCGAAAATTGTGTCAATTAATGCCCGATGGTTGCGCGTGCAGCTAACTGTTGAAATTTGTCCCGAGTGATGTCACTGCGAGTAGTGAGGTTCGATGTTGCGGCGAGCACGTCTGCTCTAAACGTCGGTTCAACTACTGAAATCACGTGCGCGCACCCGACAGCATTTTGTGGGAACCGATCCCACGAAATCCTGTTTATCCCTTGCCACGCGATTTCACGCCTCGAAAAGTTTATGCGTTTACCTCGCAACATTTAAAACAAAGTTTGTTTCATCAGCACTGTTATTTATGTAATAAAAACATTAACGTGCGCGCGTTTGATTCAGCGAAATTTATCGTTGTCACGCGACAAATTGTCAGTTTTGAGTGCGAGTTGTTACGCTAATTTCATCATTACAGCCGACGTTTAAATAATACATTTTGAAGATTTATTTCAATGTTAGTAGATTATACACTGTTATTTATTATTATTTAATGTGCAAACAAATATATAAGGGACTTGTGAGGATTTGAAAAAATAAGTAAAACTTTTGTGTACATGTAAACCAATTTTAATAATACATTCATAAAAATTTTATACAAGTATAGGTAATTAACTTCTGCAATAATGGAAACGTAACAACTTTAAAGTATATTATAAATGTCCATAGCACAATCTGCAATTGAAACAAAAAAATGTCATTTTCAACTTATCGGACGTAATTTGAATTTTTATACACACACACACATCGCTACGTTCTATACATTACAGTAGTTGAATCAATTTACTAGTCAATCAACGCGTAAAATTAACGTTTTCAATAAAATGGACAAAGGAAAACAATCTTCAGCATCAGTTTTGCAACTGGCGTGTAACTCCTGACTGGCTTTGCAATCGCACGAGCTCAACAATAAAACGAATATCGTTATTTCCGCGTCATTGTTCATTATTTTTCAAAATAAAACAAAAGAAGTCATTCGTTTGAATTTACAAACAGGATCGATTTATTAAAACGGCCAGACAAATGAAATACATATTTATTACAGGAATAAAAACATAATTCAATTCGTGTTGAAGACGTTTCATTGTATTTACCGTTTTGATATTTTGATTCATCATCAGTCACTTTCGTTTATATTTTTTTCTTTTTCTTCTCCCAAACATGGCCGCCTGTTAATTTTCCCGGATTCCGCGTTTTATGTTTCAATCGCGTGTTAAAAGTATGAAACACGTAAAAAGACAAAAAAAAAGTCGAATAAAAAACGAAGCGAACAAGGATTTGCAATTGTACGACAACGTTCATACTTTTTCATACAAACCGATCTCTTGTCAGAGAAATAGCAGCCAAATTGCCGCAGAACCGATACAAAGGTACCGTGCCAGTTAGTTAACACTTGTTCCGTTCGTTACACTCGCAAATAATCTGCTTGGGGGATACCGTGCAATCGTTTTTCCGGCAAATTGTAGCGCGTAAACGAGAACATACAAAGTCACGTTTTCGCGGCCATATCACAATTTCACAAAGCGTCTTTCTCGTATCGTTGCGTGAGTGTTCTTTCGACAAAATTTCCGCCACGCGATTCTCGAATGTTTGGCCGATATTTTGTGAAACAATGTGTAAATAAAAGTTTACTGCAATCGTCGAGATCCGTTTTTGTTCACCCTTACTGCGCTTTTCTATTTCTGATGCCACGATTTTCCAGCACGAATTTTTCTTCCAACGCATTAGAGGGAATTTCGAGTTTGGTCTTTGCCGTTGGTGTTATTGAATTTTCGTCACGCCACGATTTTCATTCAAAGGGTTCATGTAAGGCGAAAATAAATTTGATTATGTCGCTGAACGAAGCGCACGGTTATTGCTGACGTTCATTGACAGACGAATGAATAGCATCGCTTTCGCTTCGTTCATTAATCTGCAGATAATAAATCGGTGCACTTGCCGAGTTACTCTGCTGTATTCAATTAAATAAATGTACCGTTATATAAATATATATAGTTATACATTGAATACGAAAATTTATTTCTACTTTTATTTAAACTGCACAGTAATATTGTAATCGGTCATAAAGTTTAATACAAAAGTGTCTTAAATTAAAACATTTGTATTTTCAAACGAAACACCATTGGCCAACTTTTCGACAACTACTCTCTAATTTTAATTGTTTTGTATGAAAATATTATCGAATCAATTTTTACACTACACTTACAAAAATAATATCACAGAGAAAGAAAAAGCAGGACTAAAAAAAGAAAGTCGAAATTGTTCGATGAACAAAGAGCAAAAATCCGAGCTCGACGAATAGAAAGGACGAAGAAGCGATTAATTGGGAAAGGCAAAAATGAAGCCTGACTGTCAAATGAATCGGACGGTTTTTTGTCGACGGTGCAAAGTTCATCAGCGACGTCTTCCTCCCTCGAAATTAAAATGCACGAGGTGCAACGTGCTAATCTCAATCCGCGAAACATTTGAACGAATTTGCTCCGTTTCAAAGATAAAGACCGTCTTCCGAGCGAAAAGTTGCCCCTGCTGCCGTGACGTAACGCGTGCTTCGGGAGAAAATTAAACCGCGGAGATGCGACGCGCGCGACGAGGGGATGGGGCCAAATACCCGGAGGTAAAATCTCGTGGGAAAATATTGCATCTTCCCCGTGTATCTTTTCGTGCGCGGCAAAATGTTGTTGGGACTGGAGCGCGCAACGTCACTCGCGATACGGAATACATTATGTGGCCAACGAAATCCGTTTTCGCTGTCTGCACGGTGCCATGCACTTTTAGAAATTTGCAGTCACGTAGGTAAAAAAAGGAGGGGAAAGAAAAAAAATAAAGCAGCCTGCGGACTCCCTGAAACATCTCGATGGCTTAAAAGCTTGCGAAATAACCTCGTTAAGACAATTACTGGCGTTTCGCTCGACCGACATTCTTTTTTCTCGGCTGCCGGTCTGTTTTCGGCTTGTCCCTTTTACGTTTCCTTCTTATTCTTCGTCACACTTTACTTATCTCAAATTTTCTCTCCTTTTCTACCATCGAGCATACAAGTTATATAGAATATTTACGGCTCAATGTTTTCACCCTGGCTTATCAAAATAAAGACTTTCATTTAATACTCCACTTTCAAATTTTGCGTAAAAGGAAATAATATTCACTGTAATGTCGACAGCGTTCATTTCATGCGAAAATTGTCTAAAATGTCATTAATACAAATTATTGTTTAACGGATGTAAAAAAGTTTGGTCATTTCAGCAAAAAGTTTCTAATTAGAAAGTTTTGAAATGTTATTTGGTAAAACGGCAATTTAATAACTGTTCCGCTTGGCAAATTAAATAAAATTCTATAAATGAATGCCGAACGAAAGGCGTTGGAAATTTCACCGCGGGGAATGTAATCAATGATGTTGCGAAAATGTATTAAAATATTTCTTGAGAACTTGCCGCTTCTCGAGCTTCGTTCTGTCGTTATTATCAAAAGAGATAACGGGCTTTCCCTTCCACCGCAACTGAATGTAAACGAATCGATCCGTGTATTGTATGAAACACAACCCTTTAAGATTGTAATCCTAACCGTATTTCCTTCATCGCGATAAAATAAGAGGCGTGTTTCCGATTTGAGCGACACGTGACGTTGCGTTGTACCATGGATTCACGTGCACCACCACGTGAAGATAACATGTGTAACTTTTGTTAGGTCGGCAAGTTCGAACGCGCCCACTTGGTAAACCTTACACGGCAAGCCTTTCAAGCCGTTCCGTCAATGTGAAATTTATTATACGAAAAAATAAAAAGTAGAAGAGAAAGGCAAATTTTGTAGTCAATACATTTTAAATACGAATGTATATCCATTGCGATGCAACATTTGAGATATGACAAGAATTTCTTGAATTTTGCTGCAAAAAATTGCGCTTCACAACTTTGGAATTAAAAAACATTGGCCAAAATCAAACAACAAGAAAGTCATAAACGAAACTTGGCATTAGAATTATTGACCATCAAAATAGTGACATGAAAAATCATTCTCGTAACAAAGCTTCTCATTCTGCGTATATCGAAGAGCAATTTTTATTATCACGACACTTTATGTCCTCTAGAGTACGTTATCGATCAATAATTTTGTAATAAATATTAAACATTTCGACTAATACATACGAGGAAATATGTGGACAAATATATAAATAAAGATTATTGTCCCGTGTCAATCTTTCACGCTCAGCTTTGTCAGCTACAGCTGGTCAAACGAAATGCAAGAGAAGCGAAAATAAAATTGAGCGTAGGATTTCGTTCGATGAAAGTTAGCGTTTTTAGATACGGTTGGCATTGTCTTCGTGTTCTTTTTTATACTTTTTTCTTTCGTTTCACCAACCACGAACGCAAAAACGTATGCATCATAGGGTCAGCGAAAATCAAAATTATCCAATTATTGAACTTTTCGTATGGTATAAACTCTTTCTATTAATTAACTTTGCCATGAAAGTCGCAAAAAATGAATGATATGCACAATGAGACTTGTGGGTGCATTCATGACATTATCACAAACGCAATCATTTTTATAGTCAATTTTATCATAATTCCGGTTATGATTAAAATCCAATCATTCCGTATATTGTGACAAAGGTATAATTAAACATTGACCATTTAATTAAAAAAGACTATTTTTCACGATTCTTTTGGGATAAATATTTCTTCCATAAAATGGAAATTCACTTTGTACAATCTTATCCGTTCATTAATAAAAAATGTTGGAAACTTGACGATAACAACTAAGAAATATATGTTCGTAAATGATATAATAATTTTTTTTCATAAGGAAACATTATTATTTCCAGAGGAAGTATTCAGTTCTAACAAGGCACTGTGGTTCTCTCCGAGTGGTACGAAATTGGTTTTCGGCTATTTTGACGACACTCTCACACAAGTAATGAACATCCCTTTTTATGGTTATCCAGGGAGCTTGACTTTCCAGTATACATCTAGCATTCCAATTCATTATCCGAAGGTAAGTGGTTATTTTGACACTAGCGTAAATTGTTGATAACGATTTTTGACTACTTTATCTTATATCCAATACAAACAAATAAAGATAAAATTGAATTGTAGTTTAAATTAATTTAGAAAACATTTCAACCTTTTTATAGCAAAAATCAAATAATAACGATGGTAGTAAAAAAAAAATATGACACCACCACTTGACTATGCATTTGTGTTCGAATAGTAATTTGTGAAAGGCACAAGAATTTTGCTAACAAGCGTTGCAATATTATGCGGTCGCGTAAACAGTGCTCCACCGAAATATCATAATCTCATTTTACGTTAACTCGGCGCGCTGTTGTAAACTGAGTATACGAGTTGAAGCCGAAGCAGGCCACAAATTGTTACCAATAATCAGGAGAATGGTTCACGTCAAATGATGAGTCTTTAGAGGGCGTTATTGTATGATTGAAAAATTGTTCGGAATCAAACATTTTTGTACAATCTATCAATGAAAAATTAAAAAATCAATCAAACTTATTCCATTATGAGAATAGTTGTTATCGTTATTCAAAGTTATTATTAAAAAGAACTATAGCTTCATATTGAATTGGTGTTATCTCGTAACAATTTTGAAATGATTTATTAATAGATTAATGTATTTTCCTTTCTTTTAGTTAGCTCTTGTTAGCAAAAAGATAGAAACGCCATATTTTATCAGAATTTAATAACGGCATTATGAAGGGTGTATTTCATCTTTCATTCACGGTTTAACGTAATAACTACTTTGTACCAGACAACCGAAATTTTAAATTAAACGTTGTGAATTGAGCCATAAAGTACGTGCACTCGGAGAATGACATTTATTCGAAAAGCCGTTGAGAAAAAACCAATTGTGACGGAAAATAAAATGTACGAGGCTGCTGCGGGTGTGGGTGCTCACAATTTTGACACCGAAGATATGCGGTTATTAATTGTCTGAAATTTCATTTCGATTCCAACAATTAATTGTACATTTCTTTTACATTATCACGTGCAATCAGTTTGGTGAATGAAAATGATGCTGATTTTCTTTATAGATTTTTTTTCACGATTTATTCATTCATTTAATTTATTTATATTTCTGAGTTAAAAATTAATTTATTACATTATTTACTTCAGTTTATTCAAATTTTTTCTACTTACAAAGAGTCATACCTATTTTTATAAAAAAATAACTTGACAATACAAGAAATATATATTCTAATCACATCGATTGAAAATGATCGATAAAAATTTGTATCTGTCAAGCAATATGTTTAAGATGCCCCAATTTTCGACTTTCGAGCTTTTGTGTTCTTTGATGAAATTATAGAGACATTCTGTTTTTCGACATTCTTTATAAATACCCTTTACTTCAACGACATTTTCAAGGTATCCCAGTCATCTGTTAAAGTGCCGAATTGTACCGCTATCTAGAAACTCGACATTGACTGGACAATTTGCGGGATCAAGATAATTAAAAGGCGAATCGCACAAGCAAAGATGAAAGGCGTTTTAATGTGCGTTAAAAGTCACGACTAAGCATCAAAGTAATTACGTTCTAGCAGTAGTTCGAAGTTAGAAACCATGGCGCGCAATGCGGTATGTAACGACATTTAATAAGTTCGGTTCCCCCGGTATCTCCTCTTCCGGGCCCTAAAACGCCGTTATGTTTGCAGACGCAGTTACGGTAACACTTGAAAGCTCCAATGGAATGTCCCGTAAATATTTATTCGGTGAGAGATAAGTCTTAGAAGCGAAATATTCAATGAACGTAAATTCTACAAAAGTGTACTTTTGATTATTAATTAATTAAAGTTTATAAATTTAATATAATTTTTGTGATCAATCTAATAGAAAAATACTTTCTTAAATCAAGCTTATTTAAACTTATAAAAATACCATATACTTGATTCAAATATATTGATTTAAGTATGGTGATTCAGGTATATTTATTCAAGCATATTTCACTTCAAGCAATTGTATATTAAATTAATTTAAGTAAAAACTTTAAACATATAATACACGTTTCTATAACCGAGAAATTTTTATCTCACATAGTAAAAAAAAGAAAAAAAATAACCACCTGTAACTTGCTCGTAAAATTATTGCAACATCGATGTAAATTGCACATTTCAACAGATTAATGCAAACTTTTGAATCTTCAATATTGTGAAAAAGATGAAACAAAGAACTAAGATTGCTTATATTTGTATCTTGTAACAATAATTTAATAAGGCGTACTGTGTCACGGAGATCGTATCTGAAGAAATTGAATTCTCCGAGTGACGAGCAGACGTGGCGCGAATTGACTGCGTGCCGGGTAACTCGACGCCTCTGTAAAACTCTACCGCCGAGGCTTTCAGCCGACCATTAATCTTGACCCAAACGAGACTTTCAGACATTAATTTGGTCCTGAGTAAGCGCACATTATGCCAGACCCCGAATCTGCTTACACGCCCCCTACTCTCTCCCTTTTATCTTCACCTTTTATTTTCGTCACCGAAATTTTACACCAAACAAACCGAACCGTCCCCCCCCCCCCCCCCCCCAATTACCATCAATTTTTAACCCCTCTCCTCTTCCACCCCCCCCCCCCCCCCCCCACCGGTGTGGTTGTTATCTGTGGTGGCTGGTGCGCGCAAAAAAAAAAAAAAAAAGATCAGAAACACACCCAAGTTATACGTAGAGTACACAACACAGCGCGACCAGTACGACTGAGCAGTATCACCATGAGGAATGCCTGACCTGATATGGTGTCGTACTCAGTCTATGCTACTCTATTCTCTTACTCCACTGATT